>PVIC010029487.1:0-22463 GCA_004025085.1 Thryonomys swinderianus
GACCTGCAGAGCGCGTTTCCGTGCGCGGGGGCCCTGTCGCCTCAGAGGCGGGTACAGGTGGACGTAGGCCTGGGCTCGCTGACAGAATCAGTTTTCGCGTTCCCAGAGGGAGACGCCCTGGGAAAGTTACTGTGAGGCCATCAGAGGGGTGCTACTCAGACCCAGGACCCACGCGCAGATAACAGCAAGAAAACGTCTTCCAGAAAAGAAAGAGTCCAGTACCCTTAGATGATTCCTTACACTTCTCTAAGATGACAGGAGATGTGATCAAATATACGGTGAATGTTTAAACTTTGCCCTAAGAGAGACATTGTGGTGAATCTGTCAGAACGCTTCCCTCACTTGGAAGGCGTTTATGTCGCCTTCTTGGCTCTTCCTGTAGTAGTTTCCGGGGCCCATTTCTCCGAGTGTTTTAGGAGGTGGGGTCAAAGATGTATTGACTGCTGCTGCCCAGTGCCATCGGACAGGAGGGCAGGCTTATAATATCCCGTGTCCTCGTCCAGCCTGTTTGCCACATCCGGAACTCTGTGGCTTCAGGCTCTTCCTCACAGTTAAAATAATGACGAATGAGAAAGGGTTTGGGTCAGTTCAGGACCCTGGGGCAGCTGAGACCGGGCGACTCAAGGGGCTCAAGAAATAGGCCTCCGACCTGCCTCAGCAAGTGGGCAGGATGACACAGTGACGTGTTCAAAGCCAGGGGGAGTATTTTGAAGGAGATACATGGAAAAGTGCCTTTTATTGTATTTTTAAATTAAGCATTCACCATTTTTTCTCTATCACACTGTGTTCATTCCACAAGCCAAAGATTACAAAGGTCCAAGGTGACCTTTTGACTGCGCTGTAGAAAGGGGACAGGTCCCGCGTGGGCAGTGAGGGTCTGGGCGGGGGAGGCCTCTTCGGGCTTTGGCAGTTTGCCCAAGCGAGGCGCGGGGACTCGGTCCTGTCTCAGGAGCAGCCCAGGAGGTGAGCAGGTGAGAGCAGCGAGGTGTGCATGGGCCGAAGCAGCGGCTGCTTAGGAAGAGGACCCGCGTGGCAGGGACAGCCGAGCGGCTTTTGTTTTCTTTCTGGCTAAAAACACCTTCGCACTGGTAGGAGGGCCAGGGCCCGGTCAGCGGCAGCGCCGGGAAGCAGACCTGGGGCTCGGGCCCTTTCTCCGCCAGTGCGCGCAGGCCGGTCATCGGGCCGCGTCTCCCGCTCCGTGCCCGGCGCCGCCCTCGGTCTGAGCGCGGTTGGCCCTTCTGCTGCTGCTGCGGCTCCCACGGCTCTTGAAGAGCGTGTTTTCTCTCCCGTGGGAATGGTTTTCTCCGCACATTTCTGTGGTTTGGTTTCAGAAAAGAAGTTCTGAAGCCCTGGGTGGAGCTGACTAAGGGAAGGGGCTTCCGAGGTCACAGCCTGACGGCCGGGGCGCCCGGCTGCGCGTCCCCGTCAGGGTCGGGAGCGGCGAGAGGCGTGTTGAAAGGTTCCAGCGAAGCGTCTTCCAGGTGGCTTTTCTCTTCACTGCAGTTTCTTACATTTCATCCTCATCTATTAAGGAGCCCTTTTCAGGACAGGGAAACCCGTCCCAACGAGACGTGAAGTGGAAACAGGAGAGCCCGCCTCCGCCGGCCCAGCGGCCCCTCCTTAGTCCTCTGTGGCTCTCAAGGATTCGGGCAAGGGCCCCAGATGCGGACGTCACTCTGCTGTGCCAGAAGTCAGGAGGAAAAGCAGATTTCATGAAGGCGGAAGTACGAAGGATCTTGGACCAATTTTGCAAAGTACTACAAAATCTGTAATTTTCAGAAGAAAAAAACCGAAAAGTCAAGAGATCCCATTAGTCCAGGAGACCCAAGTAAACACCATAAACACTTGCAAGCACTTTCTGGTACAAGTTACCTGTGCACCATCCACGCGCAGAGGTCAGAAGCATTTGTGAGTTAAATGATCAGTGAGATCCCTTTAGTGAAGAAATTTCATGAAGCCTGAAAAGAAAAATACTTTTTTTTTCTTGAATCAAGAAACCTGTTAGCCATGGAGGCCTAGACTGCATGAGATACTTACTTCCGGTATGCATGACATTTATAAAAGAAACACTACTGAACTCTGTCAGTATCATTTATACACTTCTCATTTTACCTAAATAGGTAATGGACTACCGAAATCAGAATACCAGATCTACAACTGTTGCTTTGATTGGAATCATCTACTGCCTTTTTGAGACAAAAATTTATAAGTAGGAAAATGTTCCTGTTTTTACGTGGCATTTTAGACACTTATAGACTGTTTCCTCAAAGTTATCCACCGTTCAGTCCCCTGCAGTAACTTCTTCAGACTTTATAGAATCACCCAGAAATATTAACATCTTTCAGTACTTATCACAATGTAATACACGTTTGATGCATTTTGTATTTCAGATGCATATATTACACATTAGTTTGCAATAACAAAATTTTTCATGCAGCACAATAAGCAAATTTTATCAATAAAATACATATTGAACACATAGTTTTATATATCATATCATTATAAAGTATAGTGAGTATTCTATAATTATAAAGATAAATCATGAAGGTACTATAAAAGAAACTAAATATGCTCTTATGTTCTTTTGGAAGTACATAGCAGCATTAGATGCCTTAGTGTCTGTGGACTTGATGTTTACAGTTTCAAAAACATTAGAATTTACCAAACAGGGAGTCAGATAAACTTGGCAAAAATCACTTTAAGTTTGAAAAATAAACTATCAAATATCTATTAGCAAAAAGTAATTTAATTAATAAATGATTTTAAAGGAAAATATATAAACATGATTCCCAAGACAAAGTTGTTTTTAAATATGTAGTTTTTTTTTTCCATTGAGACTCTTGGATACTGAAGCATTGTTTGTAAGTTTTATTTTTCAGCTCAGTGCCATTGGATGGAGATATATATGTTCAGAACATAAAGTGCAGGCATTTCCAGTGTCACTGGGAAGGTTGGGAATCAGGGCAGGGCTTAGGAAGGGACTTTTGTGAGACAAATTCTGCAAATGTATTTCAAAATGTCTCCTGTGCTTGGTGCACTGAGTTAACCCTAATGAAGACATTTTGCTTTTCTGACAAGGTGTCACATTTTGACATCATATTAAACCATAAATTACAATCCTTTGGTGTTTCAAATGCATAAAATTATATATTCTTATCATTTCAGAGCTTTTGAAATATTAAGAGTTGGGTATAATACATAATTGACTGGAAAAAAACCAGATATGCCTCAAGATTTATTCCCTTTTTATGATTCTCTTCCAATATAATTTTCTTACTTTCATCTAGAATGTTTCTACTTTTCAGTCTGTAACATTTTTACAAGAGGTAAAACATGAAATATTCCATTTCATCTTTTGCTGAATGAAAAGGTCAGCATTTAAGCTGCATTAGCAGTGACCATATAACCAGGCAGAGGAAGCAGGCAGTACTTCTGATCTGTCACCAGCACAGTTCAGGGACGCAGCGAAGTGCCGCTGGCAGAGGGGCACGTGCCCCCCACCCC
Organism: Thryonomys swinderianus; assembly: GCA_004025085.1. Classification (NCBI taxonomy): domain Eukaryota; kingdom Metazoa; phylum Chordata; class Mammalia; order Rodentia; family Thryonomyidae; genus Thryonomys; species Thryonomys swinderianus. Next base: position 3,505 of record PVIC010029487.1, read on the forward strand.
GCCCTCTCCCTTCCCTCTGGGTCGCTTTGAGCTCTTCATGGTGCATCTGAGGTATTTGCCCCCTGAAATGGTGAGGGTGGAGTGAGCTTTCTTAATGCTTTTCTACATCCCGTGTGGTTCTATAAAGTCTGCGTTAGAACAAAGGACAGCCGTGAAAGGGCACTGAGGTAGCCAGTCTGCGCTCAGCTTTCCTGCTAAGGCTTCAGGCGGCTTTCCTATGGCCAGAGGAGCCAGCCGCATCCAGTTTGAGAATCCAAACCGAGACGCCACAGCATTGCATGGGAGCTACAACAGCTGGCAATTTATTGAGGAATACCGCAAAATGCTTACCCAAGACCTTCCAGAGAATAGAAAACAACCTACTTACACAAAACCTTGCCCTTTTGTTCACTAATTCTGAGGGTTAATTATGGAAAGAATAAATAAAACTATTTTTCAGTTTGATACTACATGATTCATAAAACCTGAAGCCACGCAGGGTTTTCCTGGGGGAGATGGAGGGTCAGGAGTACGCAGATGAATTCTGTGATCTCCTGTGGCTGCCTCTCTCCGTTCCCACTGCAGGACCTGAAGAGTCTCTCTTAACTTTATACTCACAAGGAGTAAAGTCGTTTCTGCATAACATTCTCAAATGTGATCTGTGCTACTAACCGGATAGCATAGAAGTGACCCAGACAAGCATGAAATCACAAACACTAGTGGCATCTCCGGTGGGGTGTGTCTGTTCTAAACCAAAAACGAAACAGTAGGAGCCCCTGGCTTTAACTGCCCACAGTACAAAAAATAATAAAGTAAAATAAAAAATAAAGGCAGATGACTACATGTAAGCAAGAAGAGTCAGCCCTTCGTAGCCTGTAAATTGTGGTGAAAGGATCTATAGAATAATAGTCATAATGCAAGGTTGTTAATGACATTTCGATATTACATAATGGGGCCTATAAAACCCTAAACCAAAGATAATTTCCTTTCACTAAACCTATTTCACTTATTGTTTTTCAGCTTCCTGACTTGAGGGTAATTATTTTGTGTCATTTGTCTAGAGCCATCTACCAAGGCATTGATATGTATTAAATTATGCTATACTTATGAATATATTAATTATGATACAATTTTTTCTTTAACATGTTATTGTGTTTAATTTCTAAGTGTCTCTAAATGTGAGAAGCAAAAAAAAATATGTGATTACAGAAGGCAGAGTTTGTCTATATTGGCAAATAAGCATTTTATTGTCTTCATTTACTGGTCACCGCACTACATACGGCATTACATAGTTGCAGGGAACAAGCCCAGTGCGTTTCAGATACTCTGGCCTTGTTCGTGGAAACTGAATTGCTCATGATAAATTAAACGCTTGAAATTACAACAAGCACCTGTTACCATCGTTAAATGACGGATGGACGCGGGCTTCTGAGTGGCCTCCTCCCGAGAGCAGCACCGCCTAGCACATGGTGCCTATCGCCGGCCCAGCAAACACGTGGTAGGTTTTCCCGGGGTGCGGACAGACAGATGCCGAGGTCTGCGGAAGCCGGGAGCGTAGGGAGGCCCAAGCCTTGCTCGTCCTGGGGCCGAGAACACAAAGGCGTCCGCGGAAGGAAGCTGCAGCCCGGGAGCCCTCGTCCGCCCTCTCCCCGGTTGCCCAGCACGGCGGCCGCGGCGGCCTCGGGGAGCTCAGGTGTCCGGGAGTTGGGGAGGGGACGGGAGAGAAGGGCTGCCGGCTCGAGTGGGAGGGGCCGGGGCCCGGCCAGGGCCTGGTGTGTCCAGCGGCGTTGCCTTCGCACCGTGCGAGTCTCCCCGGTGCCGAGTGCGGCAGGATTTCAGGAGGGCTCGTGCGTCTGGGAACCCGAGCGAGGGCTGGAGCGCGACCTGCCAAGATGCCAGCACGGCCACCAGCTCGTTCCTTGAGATGGGACTTGTGATCCTCCTGCCTCAGCCTCCAGTGTGCTGGGTTCGCAGGCCTGTGCCTTGGTCCCCAGCTGAACCATCTATCTGAGTTAACTACTCTAAGGGAAGTACCTTAGGGTGAAGAGGTCAGTACTTCTCCGGATAGATTTTCCCTGTAAACTGGAAAACAAGGTGAAATTAGGTGTACGAAATGAACAGCAATGTGGAGATTTGATACTTTCAAAACAGATACTGTGTTTAGGGGCTGGAAATTTAGCTCAAGTGGTGCCGCACCAACCTTGGATGTCCGAGTTCGATCCCCAATACCGCGAGAGAGAGAGAGAAAGAGAGAGAGAGAGAGAGAGAGAGAGAGAGAGAGAGAGAGAGAGAGAGAGAGAGAAAGAGACAGAGGGAGACTGAGAGCTTTTCATCCATTACTGATTAGTGCTTCTGATCCAGAATATTATTAACCGTTCATAAAAGCTCTTACTCTGTACCACATGGTTACCAGACCTGATGGTCAAGCCCTACTTTTTCTTAACTGAATTCTTTATTGGTACATTTTATATACAGCTCACAATCACACTCAACACTGGGGAATTTGTACCCGTATATGACACGAGTTAATTCTCATTTTTACCCATATCCCTACCCAGCCCACAACCCCCCACCCCCTATATACATGTGCTTTCTTTTTCTTTCCAAATCATATTTATTCTTTCCCCTCATTACTTTCCCCTACCACATTCCCTTTGAATATTTCTTATTTTACAAAATTTATCATACATTCTAGAACTCATTTACATCTACAGGTTATCATACTGGAGAAAAAATACGGTATTTACATATCTGTGATCTATTTATTTCACTTATTAGTGTGTCCATTTGCACTTGTGAGCAACTTAGCGGCTAGCCCCATTACTACTTCTGGAAGCTGACTGGAATCTTGCGAGAAAAACTGAGCCTTCGAAAGGTTTGACAGAGCCAGAAATGGATAGAATTTCCCCTCGAATCCAGACCAGTATAACATACAGTTTTGATCCAGCCACCTCTGGTTTTCTGGGCTGTTCGTTTGCTCATTGCAAATACTAGGCAGGCGCCCTCTGTGTCCAGGGTGAGGAGCGCAGACCTTCCCTCCTGCCTGCTGTCCCGGCAGCGGCGGGCCTTTGGGCAGCTCCATGGGGGCGATGGTCCAGGATCCCCCCCAGGGCACTGACCACAGCTCAGCTGACTGCACTGTACAGTATAACTAATGTTTGGGTTCCGGCTACCCACCAGGAGATTTTTCTCTACATGTATCAGGCACACGATCATCCTCAAGCTTCAAAGCATACTGCCCTGATAAAATATTTCCAGTAATGCAATAGTATAAAACTAGGGTGTTTTTTTCCTACTGGTACATTCAGTGATCTTCCTTCTATCGGTCCATCCGTCTACCCATCCACCCACCCATCTATCCACCCATCCATCCATCCACCCACCCATCTATCCACCCATCCATCCATCCACCCACCCATCTATCCACCCATCCATCCACCCACCCACCCATCTATCCACCCATCCATCCATCCACCCACCCACCCATCTATCCACCCATTCATCCATCCACCCACCTATCCAGCCACCAACTCACCCACCCATCCATGTACAGTGTAAGTTTTCTTAAGCTTACACTACTTTATAAGCCTTGGGCTAAGTACAGTAAATGGACATATTACAAACAGGATGACTTTCATCAAGAAATCTGTGTATCACGATATATATGAAATGTAACAAATACATGATTTTTTTCATTTTTGTTTTATCAAGTAAAAATAACTAGGGCGAGGCATTTAACTCAGTGACACCATGCTTGCCTCACACGCTCCAAGTCCTGAGTTCAATCTCTGGCACAAAAACAAAGCAAAACAAAACTAACAAAAACCCCGAATAAAACAAAAACTAACAACAAAAAAGGAGAAATCTGTTTAATCTGTCTCTTACATTCTGAGAAGTCAATAAATTTTAAGTAATTTATCGAAGAATTGAAAAATAAAGAGAAAATATTGTGATTATTCAAATTTTATAGAATTATAAATTATGTTTAGAAAATCTACATACAAAGTATTTCAAAGGATGTATTCTATAAATAAGAGATTTTAGGATTATTTGGGTGTTTTGTTTTGTTTTGTTTTTAGGCAGTATCTCGCTTTGTAGTTCAGGCTGGCCTTGAGCTCACTATGTAGCCCAGGGAAGCCTCGAACTCAGCAATCCTCCTGACTCTGCCTCCCTAGTGCTGGGATTATAGGCATGGGCCACCAGGTCCAACTATTTGTTTGTTTGTTGTTTTTTAGTAATCATAAATATGCACAAATAAACTAGATCTAAGCTATAAAAGAAAAAATTAAAATATCTGAAAGCCTGTTTTGGGAAGACTAGTTTTGTCACTCCTGTGTGTGGTAAAAACAAAGAAAAAAAAATCGTATTTTTTTCTGATGATATCTACATGACATACTCATTTGTAGTACGCCAAGTTAATAATTTTACCCAAGTGCAAAAGTAGTGAGAGCTCTATAAATTGAAACAGAAAAAAAAAATTTTTTTAAATGACATAAAAACCTGAGGATTACATTTATTTTAAACACCAATGTTATCTGGCAGTGGGTGTGACTCTAACAGCTATTTATTAACTATAACGAATAAAGCGAAGCACTTTTCCTACAAAGAGATTCAAATTGAAATATTTGCCTAAGAAGATTTTGCAGACACTTCATTGTTTTCTCAGAATTCTGAGGTACTTCCGGCCTAGACTGGGCAGCAGGAAGGTGCGGGGCGGGGTCCGAGGCTGCTCCTCGCCTCTGGGCCTGCAGCAGCGAGCAGGGGAGGAGGGGCAGCGCGCGGGAGCCTCCTCTTCCCCGGAAACGTGATTGAATTGCTCTCTCTCGACACTAATTAGGGTAGGAAACCAGAATCTGTTCACATCCGACTGCAGATCGCGTCGGGAGCTGGGGCCCCACCGTGGTGCCCTGGCAGGACTTTAATCTTCTGCAGTCAGTTTCTAGGAAAAGCCTGTTCTCGAGCAGTGGAGGCAGCGGCCTGTGTTTTCTACTGACAGCTGCCGAGGCCCTGCCGGAACCATCTGTCTTACTCCTTTTTCCTTTCACCGGATTTCCTGGAGGTTCCTTGGCCCTCAGAACAGTCCTGGGCGTGGCCGAGGCCTGGAGCATCGCCTCGTCCTGCCTTCAGCAGCTGCTCCTCTAGTCAGAACTTCTGGAAATACGGCCAGAAACACGGCCAGGGAAACTGACCTCTTCTCAGCCCACAGGCAAATCTACTACCTGGGCAAGTCTGCACCTGTGGGCACCTCGGAAGGAACCAGCTCTGGAGACAGACTAGAAGGTTCCAGTGACGTCATTAGAATGTCTTGGCTCCTCCCTCCCTCTCCTCCTTCCTTCATTTCCTACTAAGAGGGACTGAACCTGGTCCCTCTGCTCCGAGTGACACTGCCAGCCCTGTTTTAAAATCCTGAGACAGTCTTGCTAAGTCACCAAGCTGTTCCAGCCTGGCTTAGAGCTGGCAATCCTCCTTCCTCTGCCTTTCAGAGGGTTGGGATTAAAACTATGCACCACGACTCAGGTGAAAAAAAAAAACAACCTTGGTTTCTGTGACAGAAATGGACCTGTGGTGGTTCTTGGTGCTTTAGGGACAAACATCTTCTTTTCCTGCTCTGTAGGATATTTTCTTTGTTTTTCTGCACTGCTCTACAGAAAAATCTGCGGGGCTTGTTGAAGCCAAGGAAAGCAAGTGTTATTTAAGAGGATTTAAATAGCGCATTTTAATAGGGATTATGTAAACTTCTAACAAGATACTTCAGGCACACCACAGTTCTTCAAATATGTTGTGGATCTGGAATAAGTCATTTCACTGATAAAGGCTTTGCTCTAATGTTAGATCTTAACTGTTAGAGAAAAGATTTTCCCAAATATTTATAACATTATTATTATTATTTATTATTATTTTGAGACAGGGTCTCGCTTTGTAGTTCAGGCTGGCCCTGAGCTCACTATGTAGCCCAGGCAAGCCTGGAACTCAGCAATCCTCCTGTCTCTGCCTCCCGAGTGCTGGGATGACAGGCGTGAGCCACCACGCCCGGCTATAACTTATTATTTTTTAAATGGATGTAATATTCTTCTCAAAGCAAGTAATCCTAAAGAGAAAAGCTAGATTTCTCTGAAAAATCAGACTATTTCTGTTAATTTCATTTAATTGCAAGAGTGCAATAAAGAACTTCTGAAATACCAAACCTACAGCTCTTAAATAAACTACTTCATGTGGGTTTTTTTTTGTTTTTTTTTTTGTTTTTTTGCTTACAAAAGGTAAAGTATGATTCAAAATTATCCCTGAGGGAAACTTTAGTTTATATTCTATTTTTTTCTTTTTTTAATCTTTCTTTTCTGTTTTTCTTAGTTTTACACGTCAGTCAACAAAACATTATAGACTGTACACAAAGTATGGAGATTGTTCAAAGAAGTATTAGCCACCTTTCAATTCCTAAAAATAAAGATACATTCTTCCTTAAATGTTTTTCCTTTTTTCTGAATTTCTTTTGCCTACATGGCTTCCTCCTGTCTCTGAAACTTAACCAAAGGGTTTGTAACTGACTAGAATTCCAGAGAACTCTGGGGTGTTTGTGTTTTTCTTGCTGATGTTACTGCTTTTCCTGCCCTTTCACGGGAATCTGCAGGGTATAGGCCCTCAGTCCTGCCAGGTTGTTTTCCTTCACTGACATAATCATGATAGTTTCCCAAATTCTTGATAAGCTTTGGATGGATGTTAGGCAGGACACTTTCTATGTGTGTTTATTTTATTTTTGAAAAATACCAGGCCACGGGTCCTTCTGTACAGAGCTTTGTAAGAACCAGAATCCACGGCTACAAGGAACAGTTACTTGTCAAAGAGAATAATGAGAGCAGATCTCTACCCAGGCCAGAACTGCTGTAAAAAGCTGATACACATAAAACAAGTTGCAGTAGCTCCTGTGACTCCCAGGTTTAAATCTGTAGAGAATATACATTTAAGTGCTTGAAGGAAGTTCAAGAAAACCATCTGTCCTGTGTGCCGCGTGCCCTGGCCCTGAGCTCTGCATTCCCCACACATGGCTTCCTGTGTAGAATCCTGGTCACACAGGCAGCATGAGGGCCCCTCTGCGGGCTCACCAGGCCATGCGACCTGTGAACCGGCCTCACTGAAGACAGGCTGTGGCTGTGCCGGTGTGATCTCTCCAGGCTCCACCTGCTTGCTCTTGCGTCCCAGCGGAAGGTGTTTCAATCCTGAGGGGGGGGGGGTCTAAGGCCCCGCCGTGTGTGCAGGACCCCTGCGGCCGTGTGTCGAGGTCCTGAGTAGCAGACTGCACGTGCCACAGTCAGCACAGAAGCGGAGAGATCTCCACCCCTCCCGGTCCTCGGGTCCTGGACTTTCAGCTCGTTAGGCTTAGTGTTTCCTTTGAAAGTGTCACCATGAATTTCAAAGAGGAAACATAAGGTCCCGGGCACAGAGAAGTATTCAAAAGAACGTAATTTGTGTTTTCATTTATCATTCCTCGTTTGAGGAAGTGGAATTTTGTTCCATGATCTCATGTTGCTTTTCTCTGTTACTGAGACTTCACGGTCTGTGGATTGACTCAGCCAAACAACATTAGCCTGGAGAAGAGGCAGCGATGCTCTGTCTCGTGGGCAAACTCCGCTTTCCAGATCTTTTCTTTTTTTTTTTTTTGAGATAGGGTCTCGTTTTGTAGTTCAGGCTGGCTCTGAGCTCACTATGTAGTCAGGCAAGCCTGGAACTCAGCAATCCTCCTGCCTCTGCCTCCCGAGTGCTGGGATGGCCAAAATGCTTAAATATAGGGAAAGAATAGCTATCCTGGATCATTTAAATGAAGATGCATTTAATTAGGTCCATAGAAAAACATTTACATGAGGAATAGAAAATTGATGTAAGAATTGTGCCTCACGCCCATATTTCAGGTATTCGATTAGCTCTTTGGGTTCCTGAAAGATTTTCTTACTTAGTTTTCATCTTCCCTGAATTTAGATATTGGGGAAAAAGTGAAGCAAAACTCACCTGTGAATATAAAATCTGAAATCAGTACAGTGTTAATTTATGATTTTCATTCATATTTCACACAATGCCTAGGAGACTAACACGTGCTATCTTCATAAACCTTGCATTATGTGGGCCAGAGATTTAGCTCAGTGATTCTAGCTCCTGCCTTGCAAGTGCAAGGTCTATAGTTTGATCCCTGGTAATCACATACCACAGTGCCTGGCGTGGTGGCTCATGCCTGTCATCCCAGCACTCGGGAGGCAGAGGCAGGAGGATTGCTGTGAGTTTGAGGCTTGCCTGGGCTACATAGTGAGCTCAGGGCCAGGCTGAACTACAAAGTGAGACCCTGTATCAAAAAATAAAACAAAACAAAAACAAAAAAAAAACCACCCTGTGTTCTATGCCAAGCTGATGGGCATATGGAGCGGAGAAGCAGGAGAAAGTTCAAGATATAAAGGTTGGAAAAGCCAAACAGCCTCCTGACTTTCCACGGAGCAAAGGCCCAGGAAGTCTGGTGGGAGGAACATTGCAAAGTTCACCGGCTTGGGAAGGTTCGGGGAAGCTTTTCTGTGGAAGAAGTCTTTTTTTTTTTTTAAATTTGAACCTTTATTGGTACATTATATATACACATCACAATTACGGTCAACATCGAAAACTTGTACCGTATAGGATATGATTTAATTCTCATTTTTCCCCTTCCTCATCCTGCAACCTCCCGCTCCTATATGCAAAGCTTTGTTTCCTTCTTTTTGTCACCTATTTTTTCTTTCCCCTCATTATTTACCCCTAAACCCCATTTCCCTTTGAACATTTACTATTTCACAATATCCATCATGCATTCTAGAACTCATTTACATCTTCACTTTGTCATACCAGAGAAAAGATACGATATTTACACATTTGTGACCTATTTATTTCACTTAGGAGTATCTTTGAAGCCGGTGTGCAGACCTGGCCTTGAGTGGCCGGGCGAGCGCCTGTGCCTGAGGGTTTGTGGGCATCCGCAAGACGGAAGCGGGAAAGTGGGGTACAGGTAGACGGGTCGGAAGGGGAGCGTGGTCGCGGGGCTCTGTCTCTCTCTGCGCTGGAGTCGGAAGCAGCGAGATAGCATTAAACCTTGGCAACACAGTGAGATTAAATGCATCTCAATTACGTGCTCTATGCAAATAAGAGAAAAATATTTGAAAAATAATGATGGCAAAGAGGATTTCCTAAAGCAAAATGATAAACAGAGTATTACATCAACTCTAGAAAAATTCAATTTAAGAAATATAACTAAGCAGTCTTAGAAAACGGGGGACAAATTAGATGCTATTTGATAGGAATAAAACTATGTATTAGTAGGATTAAAAATTTATAAGAAGCCCAGGGTACGTCATTACATAAAAGGAAATACAATCCTATGGCTCTAAAGTTTAACGGAAAGATATATTTAAGAAGGATTATGGTTTATCAGTAAAACACAAAGATTATCTTATGTGAGCTTTAAATATATTTTGATGGTAAAATGATTTAGCTATCAATATTTGGTGTTTAAAATAATGGAAAGATTAAATCAAGTGAATCAGAAAAAATGGGAATGGACCTTTTGCAAGTGGGGAAAGAACAGGAGTTGGAGGGAAATGACTTAAATGTGTTATGTGTGTGTATAAACCTGCCATAACAAGTGTAGTCACTGTGCCCTGCAAACAAGGACTCATGAAGTAAAGTAAAATGTAGCCCTGATCAGATCACTACTTAAAATAAATTAATGATGCATCGAGAGTACAAGAAAATACCAGTATCGACAAGTGCCTCTTCTAAGTGTAGCAGTAAACAGTGCTGTGTGACTCTGATAGGCAAGATGCAAGAGGAGTTTCAAGAAGAGGCAAACAGAAGAAGGGAAGAAGAAGATGACAGGAAGCAAGGGAAAAGGAAGGAAGGAGGAAGGAAGGAAGGAAGGAGGGAGGGAAGAAAGGAAGGAAAGAGGGAAGGAAGGAAGGAAGGAGGGAGGGAAGAAAGGAAGGAAAGAGGGAAGGAAGGGAGGAAGGACGAAAGGAAGGAAGGAAGGACAAAAGGAAGGACGAAAGGAAGGAGAGGGAAGGAAGGAAGGAAGGAGGGAAGGAAGGAAGGAGGGAGGGAAGAAAGGAAGGAAAGAGGGAAGGAAGGACGAAAGGAAGGAAGGACGGAAGAAAAGAAGGAAAGAGGGAAGGAAGGAAGGAAGGAAGGACGAAAGGAAGGAAGGACAAAAGGAAGGAAAGAGGGAAGGAAGGAAGGAGGGAAGAAAGGAAGGAAAGAAGGAAGGAAGGAAGGAGGGAAGGAAGGAAGGAAGGAAACGTTTGCCGTGTGAGAGGGAGGTGCCGGCAGCTCTCCTTATGTGTACTGACCCAGCTGCAGACTGCTAAGAAGAAACTAGACAAAACTCCCACTTGTATTCTAGAGGTGTTAAGGTCGGGGCGCCTGAGGTGTCAGACGCTGTCATGTAGGGCAAACTGTGCCGTGCGCCCGGCCCCGGAGCATGCCGGGACAGGGCCGTGACCACCACGAGGCAGCCTTTACCCTGATGAAGCCAGCAGGTGTTCTGGTCTTCAGAGGGCAAAACCTTCTTGTTCCGAACCTGGAACACACTGGAGGGAGGGGTTTCTTCCAGGTACACGGAAAGGGTCTCTTTCAGGATCAGAGAACGTGAGGGGAGATGGTTGATTTGTTCCTAAGACTCCGTTCTGTGTCCCTCTGGGCCTCTACAAGAGGGTATAAAACTAGATTCCACGCACCTCAAGGACTGCCCTTTCTACTCGTTTTCTCTTTCCTAGATTAATGGTTTCCCTCTGTTTTTATAAGACATACACTGATTTTTTTTTGGGGGGGGGTGGTGGTTCCCTGAGAAATATTACTTGGCTTTGTTTTATCCAGGAACACAGACATGTTTTGTCATTACCCCTGTCTTCTGAATACAACCTGCAAATGTGTGACTCTGGCATTACCTCAGCTAATTTTTGTCTGTTTTGCTTAACCTTTTGGTAATTATTTTATATGCAGACAAACAGTTTATGAAATTAATGCATGTGCTCTCTTTGTTTCTTTTATCATTATCTCACTGCACCAGTAAGGTGACTGGAAATCAAAAGACTTCTACCTCTTTCATATTAAAATAACTTGTTTAGAAAAATACTTTTCCTACTAAGAGTTGACACTAGTTTTTTTGATATCTTTAAACATGAATATGTTGTAGAAGCATTCAAAACATAACCAAAATAATGTAAATGAAAATGACTTTCAGTGGTTCCTGAGTGGGACGTTTGCCTTCTAGGAGCTTCAGTTCTTACAATTATCTTAGAAGGGCGTTATAGGATTCTTAAAGTTCTATTGGCAGAAAATAGGGATGGTAGATTTTTCTTTTCATGTATGATCATGTGCTTTCCAAGGTACTTGTGGAAATGCATGTCCCATGTCAGAAATTAATAGGAGTTTCTTTTGGTGTGTGACTTAGCATTTTGAAAAAAATGACACATTTACATATTTTTGCTATTATTGTGACACTTGCAGTGAAAAGCAAAAACAAACTATACTACTTGGCATAAATGAAAAATATTGCTCCCATTATGATTAGCCTCGTTAGACACTACCTGAATCCTTTTAGTTCACCAGTTGATCAACTAAAGAAAGATGAAGCAATTATTTCAGGAGGAGAGAGACTAAAAAACTCACAGAAAAATAACTGTTGTTTAGATTGGAAAATGAATGACATAATCAATGTAAAATGATCGACAAAATCCCTGAGAAGCAAACAGGCGATGAGGTGCCCTCTTCAGGGAGGAACCGCACGGCGGAGCTGGGTGCCTTGCCACTGGGTTTTGTTTAAAGAAGATATCCATCTCTGTTTCCTAGATGTATGTTTAAGCAGTGAATTCTTCTCACCTGTTTGGGATAATGAAGTTGTCGCTCTGCTAAAGAATAAGAACAAACAGCTGAATTAGCAAAATTCATGTTTATGCCTCACATTCTCAGACATTGCAATCAGTTTCCAAAGACTGAAATAAAGGACTGAGGGTGTATCTCGGGGCCCCACACCTGCCTGGTAAGTGTGAGGTCCTGAGTTTATTCCCGGTACCACAAAAAGGAAAAAACAATGAAATAAACTAGTGATTCATTGTCAATCTGATGATTCAAGAAAGTAAATTAGAGAGGATTTATCTGTGTCTGGCTGCATAAATGTATAACAGAAATCATAATAGCTGTGTAGGTAGAAGAGATTTTATAACCTAAAACCATGGGTTTCAGAATGACTGTGACTCAAACTTCTGATGCACTAATGGCAGAAACTTTGAAGCTGAGATAGAGAAAATGTTAACACTGAAGTTTTGACATGAACCTGGTTCTGAATAGCAGCCATATGGGTGATGCTTGCTCTATCCTTAGCACCAGATAGTAGTTTGGGAAAATTATAAAAAGAGCAATGTAAAACTTCCCTACTGGGGTTTTTCAAAACATTTGGCAGTTGTTTTATTTGATGAGTCTATAGATATGCACCTAACAGTGCATTTCTAGCCCAGCTTTCTGATAGAACAACTTTTCCATGACCACCCTCTGGTTCTGACCACACAAACTTGCGCTTGGGGCGCACAGTGCTGACTCAGCGTGTGGGACGTTCCGGTTTCTCCTCGTGACGCACTGTAGGGCACAGCGTCTGCGGAAATAAGGCGACCGCCTCTTCCAAACCAGCTTGAGCTCGTGCCGCAAGTTGAAAGGGCGCAGATCCGGCCGTCCCACTTTTCCCTGTTCACTGTCTCTTTGTAATGTTAAACTACCTAAGTTATAGAAATCTTATCCAACAAGAGAAGTTTTGTTTGCGGTTGCATGCATATGCCTCACTGATGCTTTTACACATTAAAAATAAAATCCCTACATGATGCAGAAGCTAAGGAACGTTTAATTTCATAGTGTGATATAAAACATGGGGCAATCTATCAAAACCTTTAGTTAACATGATTCTTACATAAATAATCCATCTCTTGTTTTCTAAAATTATTTTTTTGATAAATTTTAATATACATAACGATCACATTCATTGTAGCAATTTGTATCTGTACATGATGTATCTTGATTTCTGTTTCCGCATCTGCTTCCCCCCCTTCAACCTCTTTTCCTCTCCTGATTTACAAAAACTTCTTTTCTACTTTTCCTTCCTTCCTCAGTTCTTTATTTTCCTTTGCTTCCTTTCCACTCCTCCCTCCCTAGTTCCCTTCCCATTTGAACATTTTCATGACATCTATTATGCATTTCAGTCCTTATTTACACTTTTGTGTTCTCACGCCTGAAGAACAGCGCCACACACATGTGTCGGTTTACCTCACTTGTGAGCATGGTTTCATGGTGCATCCATCTACATGGAAATGTCTCACTTTAAAAACTACTGGAAATTACTCTGATGGCAGAGTGATACTCCATTATGTGTGTGATATAGATATAGATATAGATATGTATATATGTATATAAAACTCTTGTCTTCTTTATTCATTATTGGTTGATGGGCATTTGGGTTATTTCCAAAATTTAGCTGTTACAAACTGTGCCGCTATAAATATAGGTGCACGTATCTGTGGCTGATGCCTCTAATTCATTTGGGAAAATACAAAATGGTGAGGACTGTGGTCAAACAGAGCCTCTAGTTTTAGTTTTTTGAGGAATCTCAACACCGATTTTCACAGTAGTGAGCCAGTTACACTCCCACCAAGAGTGGAGAAAGGTTCTTCTTCCTCACAGCCCCATCAGCATTTGCGATTTCTTGATAATAGCTTTTATTTTCTGGAGTGAGATGGAATCTCAGTGCTGCTTCTATTCATACCTCTGGAATGACATGAGCATCTTTTCATATATTTATTTGGCATTTGTATTTCTTTATCTGAGAAGTATGCACTCATTTGAGATGCCCATCTTTGAACTGGGTCTTTAAATTTGAGGGGTTTGATTTTTTTTGAGTCCTTTATATATTCTAGATATTTGTCCTTTGTCTTACGCACAGATGGTAAGGTTTTTGCCCAGTCTATGAGTTGTCTCTTTACGCTGTTGGTGGTTCTTTTGCTTTTTAATAAGATGAGCTCCCACTTCTGCATTCTTTGTAACTGTGCCTCTGTGACCGAGTCATTGCCTACACCTATGTCTTATCTCTTCCAGCAGATTTAGTGTTTCTGCTTGAATCTGTAGGTCTTGCATCCGTTTCAACACTCCATCTCTCTCATGAACGTTCACTAACAAACTTTTATAAACACAGTTTATAAAGGTCTGTTTGGAAGAAAGAGGAATCTGGGTACTGCTGAGGGACACCGTACACTCGCCTTTATTTCTACTATAAGACAGCACAGGCTTGAAGCCATTCTATTATAATTATACTAGGGTCTCACACAATATAACATGAAATAGTCCTGATGCAGTATTTTATTTGTAAATTATTTTCCAGTCTGCACATCATGCCAGGTTACAATGTTTTGCTAGAATTCTAGTGTTACCTGATGCAGAGGACAGAAGTGTTGGTGTCATGCAAGATGAAGATTCTCTTCCTGAGGCCCCAGGGGGCTCGTGAGCTTGGAACATAGGTACCCGGGGGTGGCACAGGCTCCAGGTCCCCCAGTCTGTGTGGGTCCCACGGCGACAGGTGCTCACATGCTCTGAAGAGGACCCTGGCTTGTCAATCTATTAGGATAATGACAAACTTTCTAAAGCAAGTGTAACTTAATGAAGCAAAAAACTGTTTATAAGTTTCTGGCAAGAAATGCACATTTAAAATTCAACATCTATGTTACCCATTTGCATGTTTATAAGAAAAGTAATTTAAAATGTGTTTAAGCTCCAGATTAAATTTAAAACTTAACAACTTTGTAGAGCCCGTGCTTTATGAGCTTCAAACTTAAGGACTTTTGGTAAATTGATTGTTCCTTTCTCACAGTGCTTTGTATCTCTGCAGATGCTAAATGCATCATTTTCCTATTTTGTACTTACTATAGAGGAATATTATAAAGAAAGGAACAGTGAGAATGAAAGCCCATAAGGTGCCCCATGCTAATACTTTGGTTTTATTCTATTTTGAATGCATGTAATTATGAAAGTAAAAAAAAATGCTTTCATGGACAATTTGAAAAAATATCACCCACCCTTAGGGATAGTCACTATGCAGAAGAGAGGAAGATAAGTAGACAGACAGATAGATAAGACAGACAGATAGGGAGAAAAAGAAGTAGAAAGATAAAGTCATTATAAGATGAGATAGATAAGTATGCAGATACATTGATAGTCATACAGATGCACAGATATGTAGGTAGACAAGTAGATAGAAAGAGATTTTAAAAAACTTACACTAGGGGCTGGAGATTTAGCTTAGTGGTTTCAGCACCTGCCTCGCAAGCGCAAGGTCCTGAGTTCGGATCCCGGTAATCACATACAGTGCTGGGTGTGGTGACTCACGCCCACTAACAATAAACAGCACATACCACAGTGCTGGGCGTGGTGGCTCACACCTGTCATCCCAGCACTCAGGAGGCAGAGGCAGGAGGATTGCTGAGTTCCAGGCTTGCCTGGGCTACATAGTGAGCTGAGGGCCAGCCTGGACTATAAAGTGAGACCCTGTCTCAAAAAAAACAAAAACAAAAACAAAAAACAAAAACTTACACTATAGGTGCTACAGTCAGTCTTAGTCTTTCCTTTACTAGCAAAATCAATTTTCCATTTTTAAATATTTTTAGTAAATATTTGGTATATATTGTCAAATTTTCTAATCTTCTACCATTTTCTATTATCATCAGTCTTACTGTATGTTCAACAAACCTGGACATTAACAACTTTCTCCTTCTTTACATTAAGTGAAATAACCAAATTAAATAGGCAAAACTGGATTTCACATCTTTATTTCTTAGTTTGCCAAGCCTTAAAGCTTATTTTTCTCATGTAAATGAGGCTGCATGTGTTTCCAGGTTTGCTGGTAGTTCTCATATCCTCATCACATGCCCCTTTTGCTGTACTGTATTGTGTTTTTGCTAATGCTGTTGTAAGCTTTTTACAGAACAGGAATCTCAAAATTTGCGCATCATGTATTATTTTTCAAACACTTGCAGGTTCTATCCTTATATATCAAATGGCTAAAAGACCTCTAAGTCAAGAACCTGAAGCTCCATACATTTTCCCTAAATCTACTTAATAATACCACTTGTTTGGCTAGACATGAATAATCCTTGATTAACCATGATCACAGTGCGGCACATGATTCTGCTATTTCATGTAAATGCTATTTTAATAACTAGGCAGTGGAGCTACCTTTATGATTTATGTTCTGTTGCTAATAGTGGCCTGGTGTAAGATTTAGAGACCTAGCTCAGTTTTATTCTGTTCATCCATCACCACTACCATCCTCATCACTAAAACTTCTTCATGCAAATCTATATGCAAATTATTTATTAGGTAGATTTAAATTATTTATATAATATAAAATTTATTCCATGAATAGTTGGTGTCAAGCTTCCAAAGTAAAATTAACTCTTTTGTATGTTAACTTCTGCACATTTTTAGTTAACCATGTACATTAAATGGCTAAAGGACCTCAAAGTTAGGAACCTGAAGCTCCATACATTTTCAAAAAGTTTCCTAAACAGTGGCTCAGTTTCGTTTGCCCACATTTGCCTGCATATAACTTTTAATAAAACACAGTGCACTGACGTATGTCAGCCAGATATAACTGATCAGGCGTTCAGGTGATCCGAAACCAGATGCCCCTGGCGGTGTGCTGTGGCAGGTAAGCGAGGGGCCGAGGGATAAATCCTGGCTTGGAACCATCTCAGTGCCTGACTCCGATGAGGATCCCTCTGAGTCTCAAATTCATTATTTGCAGAATGGATTAAAAACTGATTGCTTTGACTTCAGCATGATTTTCAGTCTTAGAAACAGTGTGTGGCACAGAGTCATATTTCATTATATTTTCTTTCTCATTCCTTTTTCCATCCTGCAATAAATTTCCATCCTGAAATAAACTGACAAATCCTAAATGTGAGATGAATAGAGGATGTTCAGTCTCTAGCATTTTGTCTAATTCCCATATATTGATAACTTTTTCCTTATAACTTCTTTTCAACTGTTCCTTTTCCCTCAGCTACTTGACAAAATCTTTTGTCTTGGATCATGTTATGGTTTAGATGTAAAATGTTCCCCCAGACTCCCAGGTACTGTGTGCTCAGGCGTTCGGTGTGGGGTACTCAGACGTGGGTGCATAAGCAATGAGTGCAGATACAGTCTGGCTGTTAAGAGGCGAACCTGGTCTGGATGGAGCCGCTGGGTGGACCCGGAAGCATATCTTCTCCAGCCTGGGTCCCTTCCTGTCTCTGCTTCCTGGTGGCCATGATGTGAGCAGTTTTCCCCGTATGCACTCTTCATTTCCACCACCTTCTTTTTTGAGCCAGTGAACTGGGGATTAAAATGACTGAAACTATGAACCAAAAGAAACATTTCCTACCCTTTACATTGTTGAGTATTTTGTTGGGTATTTTTTTTTTTTTTTGAGACAGGGTCTCGCTTTGTAGTTTAGGCTGGCCCTGAGCTCACTATGTAGTCCAGGCAAGCCTTGAACTCAGCAATCCTCCTGTCTTTGCCTCCTGAGTGCTCGGATGACAGGCGTGAGCCACCACGCTGGCACTGTGGTATGTGGTATTGATGGCTGGTGGGCGTGAGTCTCCATGCCCAGCATTGTATGTGGTTACCAGGATCGAACTCAGGACCTTGCACTTGCGAGGCACCAGAACCACTGAGCTAACCCTCTGGCCCTTTCTTGGGTATTTTGTCCCAAGAATGACAATGTGAGTAGGACAGTATCCGAAAATTATCTTTACAATGCAGTGTACTCCCAGGCTTTCACTGTTTACCGGGGAAGCTCCTGTATGCCGGGTAGAAGAGAGGAGGACAGTTGACCACAGGAGATGTGGCACAGAGACCCCAGTACGGAGAAGGGACGGTGAGGCCTGAACATGAAGCCTGTGAGTCCTGGATGCATCGAGCAGCTGGCTCTGGTCTCACCTGCTGTGAGTGGCCATTGGGTAGTCAGTGCAGGTGGCTGTTGGGCAGATGAACATCTACTGTGGGGACAAAGTGGGTGAAAGTGTTATATATCACGGCAATGAGTGAAAACACAGAGCCCTAAAAATGAATTTTATCATCCAGAAGGATTTGATTAATGGACACATGTATTAATAATTTAAGCACATACACAGCAATGTTCATAAAGTGTTAGTTTTAAGGCTTTCCATGAGGTATATAAATTCACAAGAGCTTTCAGACCATGGCAATTTTTTGTAAGGCTACAACTTCAGAAATAATTAATTTTACCTACACATTTATTAAAATAAGTGAAAGCCAAGCCAGGGGGATAATTCAAGAGTCAGGCAGCTCTGAGTGCCAGTTTCTCGTACACAAAAACAAGGAAAAACTGATAACTCATTCATGGTTTCATTGTGAACTGCACAGCAAGAGCCTGGTATCACTGGCTGTAAAACAATAGTCATAGAATTTGTGAATCATGAAGAGAATGAAGGGCATATTTAGGACTCAACTCCTGTGAATTTGTAATATTTTAATGATTCTAATGAAGTTTGTATCTTGGAATAAACCCAATTACACAGATATTCTCATTGTGTAATAGTGATGGTAATATTTCCTGTCATACACAAATATCATTGGATAAATTCAAAGCTACAGTTTCAGATTTTTAAAAATAATTGGTGTGTACATGTGTCTGTCCTTCTAAGCCACACAAAAGTATTTCCTGTTACGCATGAAGAAAATCCTCAGTGATGTAGATGGATGACAATTTGCTCATCAGCAACGTATATCAGAAGTTCATAGTCTCAGTGTAGACTTTCAAAAATAGGAGTGAGTGGGCCGGAGGGTTAGCTCATTGGTTCCGGTGCCTGCCTCGCAAGCGCAAGGTCCTGAGTTCGATCCCCGGAAACCACGTACAATGCTGGGTGTGGAGACTCATGCCCACCAGC
>PVIC010029488.1:0-12997 GCA_004025085.1 Thryonomys swinderianus
CGGTATTGTTGTATGTGGTTACCAAGATGGAACCAGGGACCTTGCGCTTGCCAGGCAGGCGCTAGAACCACTGAGCTAAATCTCTGGCCCCTCCAATAAACAGTCTTAAGGTAGAGAGGAATGCTTTGGAAGGTATTTCAGTTATTGTTAGATAGTAGAGCATATATTCATTTTATATTGACATATATCTATTTCTAAAACAAATTGCTTACACTAGGTTAGGCACAGTAGCGTGTGCCTGTAGTCCCAGCTACTTGGGAGGCCAAGGCAGGAGGATCTCTTGAGACCTGGAGTTCAAGGCCAGTAGTGAAACCCAGTCCCAAAGGAAAAAAAAGTGGTTACATTAAATTTTTTCTAAATTATTTCTTTGCATTGGTAACTGCTCAGATTCTCCAGAATTAGTTTAATCTAATTTTGCATATTAGTACTTGCATTCTTGAGTTTTATGGTCTGTAGTTGCCATTAATAAAAGTTAGACTATGTAATAAAGATATCCCTTCACATTTTGTGTATGAGAAATGAAGTGATGAGAGATGTGTATAGATAGCTAGTGCCAAGCAGAGCCTTCTAAGAGTAGCCCTTCCCTCAGTTGACTGACAATTTCTATGATCTGTCTGGTCTTTAATTTTCAGATGTAACACCCTATCCTCTTTAGAGTATATTTTGCGTTGCTTATTTCTCGGTGATGGACTTGCTAATAAATTGGCGTTCCAGTGTATGGAAAGTATGGACACAGAACTGAAGTGGTTTGGATGATTGCTTCTTTTAGCCCTCACAGATCTCCCCGCCCTTCAGGTGGCTCTACCCAGGGCAGCAGTCTCCAATGACATGGTTTTTCTGGGGCTGGAGCAGAGTCAGGTGAACATAAATATAGTCTGGACCCATGTTTTCTATGCTATCCATGTCTGTTCAGTTGATGTACTGATGATTGGATTGTGATCTTAGCCCTGCCATGGAGGAACTGTGGGCCTCAGGCAAGTCACTGAACTTGGGTAGACCCTGTTTCCTTAGCCAAGGGAAGAATTTAGGTTGGACTTATTTCTAAGGACCTTTTCAGTTCCTAATTTACATGGGTTGCACAGGATCTCCACGATGCAGAGGAAGACCATAAACTAAGGAAGCTGCAGTCGTAAATGGATGATGTCATACTTACAGATGGTTTGTTGGACCTCCCCCTGGAATTTTACACCCTGTTACAGCCCCTAGCCTTACACCCCACAAGAGTCCACTTTCCACGTCAGGTCACTTGACTGTGAGACAGGGGCCAGATTCAGCAGTACAGTCCTGATGTGAAAACTGGAATTGCCAGGTTTTGTTTAGTAATCTCTGTACCTCCCTGAAGAAGTCCATTCTGTCTTCTTTCTCATTCCTAAGTACTTCTTTCCTATTGGAAAGATACTGTGCAGGATAATAGTGTTTTGTCCTCTAATTCAACTAGCTTCTCTTCCAAATAACTTTATTTTGATAATGGAGTGTTAAGAGGGCCATCTTGGGTTTGGGCATTTAGCTCAAGTGGTACCGTGCCAACCTTGGATGTACAAGGGCCTGAGTTTGATCCCCGGTACTGCAAAAAGAAAAAAAAGAGGGCCATCTCTGAAGTTGTGGTGATCTGGGTTCAAATCCTTACTCCTAAATCCTAGCTTTATGACTGTTGGCCAAGTTTTATAGTTTCTTTATCCTTTTTCACATTATAAAATAGGGATTATAATAGTATTTACCTTGGCATTTTTTAGGAATTAAGTGGAAACATGTCAAGTGCTTAGTACATTGTTTTCTAAGTTATTTTTCTCATTGCTGAAGCAAAGTACCTGACACCCAAAGTTAAAGAAGGAAAGGTTAATTAGCTTACAGTTTTTAGAGGCTTTAGTCCATTGTTGGCTGGTTCCAAGGCAGGGTGGCATGGCAAAGGGGTGTCACAGAGGAGAAACAATTCATGGTGGGCAGAAGGCAGAAAAGTAGTGAAGAAGCAAAGCAGCAAGCTACAAGCAGCATACAAAGATCCACTTTCTGTCTGGTGTATCTTGTCCAGGCTACCTACCTTTGTACTCATCCTTAATCCTAGCATCACACTATGAATTAACCCTAGCATCACATACTTGATCCTACCACCACACATCCCAGATCCAGCCACCTTTAAAAGCCCCACCTATAACCACATGAAGCTTTGGAGGAATATCTAGATACAAGCCATAACAATAGCCAACAAGATTTTACAAATATCATTTTTAATTTATTTAATCATCAGCCAGAAACTTTCTAGTTCCCTCTTCACCTTCCAGGTCTCTCTCCCAATAAATATCACTAACCTGTGTTTCTTAGATGTCAACCTCCATTTGGCTTATCCTCTTCAGCTTCTGCTTTACATCATTAGGACCTGCTCCCCAGAGTATTACAGTCAGGTTCCAGCTGTGATTGGTTCTCTGCACTCTCATCAGGAATATTCATAAGGCATTATCATCAAGAACCTCTGTTATCTATAGGAGAGTATTCTCAACAAGTGTTTGACTTCCCACAGCTCTTAAAACCTAAGGAAAATGCCACCTCATCTTTTAAGCCTAATTTTTCATGTTTAAAGTTGGTTGCCTCTGACATTTTGTCCTCTATTGTTAGCTCATTTTATTTATCTTCCTTCCCTTGGGTTGTACATGTTTTAAGGATGGGAATTCTCACCAGTTTTTCTGGTCCATGGCCTCAGCCTTTAATGCCTTCCATACCGTAGACACTTGGAATATGTTTATTAGTTGTTTATTGGTTGTGTATTTAGAACATCTGTCATCTATTTGTCTCCTTTTCCCTATTTGAAAGTCTGAATGACTAAAGAGACAAGGACGAGATGGGGCATCCATCCTAAAAGCAATGTGATAGGGGGAAGCCTCATAATTCTCAATTCTGTAATTAAAAGATGAATTTGGAAGAGAGAAATCTAAGGAGTTTGAGTAAGAAGTTCTTATAAACAAAAGATTATTTGATCGGATGCTGGGATTAAAATATATGCTGTACATTTTAATATATACTGGGGATAAAATAATAGAGGTCATTTTAAAACCACACTTAAGCATTAATTTTATTTGTAGACCCTGTCTTTATACATTATTGGCAATATAATTTCACTAGAAGCATTAAAAGACTTGAAAATTTGTTTGAGGTATAGAAGAGGAAAGAACACAAGCTAAAAACTGTTCCCATTAGCTTTGAAGAGGAAGGAAACTGTGGGCTAAGTAGCAAATTGTAGCTGGGAAGGAAGAAATCTTCAGTCAAATCCCGGGACTCCCGGAGTGGATAGTGAGGAGGGAGCCACCAGGGACTCTGCTCTGTCGACGAGAAGCCCTGTCTCTCCCAGTTTGCTTCTCAGTTTATCAACATCCCCCTTGTTTTGCCTTCCAACCTGCAGCCTGCAGGTACCACCGCAGGGGCTTCCCTTGTGCCTCAGGCTAAAACATTGACTACATTTTCTACCAAAACCCTCTGGATTGTAGTACTGCGTAGTCTTGCTAGTGATGGACCTGGGGTTGTTTTGGTTGAATAACTTAGAGCCTGCCTCGGGACCTAGTTACTATTCAAGATGTCTCTTCTAGGCATATCAGAATTCTGAGTCTTAACCTGTCAAGTTTGGAACGTAATCATTTTGTACAATGGTTACAGTCTTGAGCAAAGAAATGAATCCTTTTTAGAAGATGTGACGAGGATTGAGTTGTTTGCCATGGGTAGGAAATGTGCCACTCTTCTAGTTAATATGGAAGAATATTTCATTCTAAAGTTGAAAATGAATTTTTCAAACACACAAATAAATCACTTTTGACAGTTTAAAAATAAATTTACTGGAATTAATGTTTTTGTAGACTAGAGGAGGCCTGGGCCAGGTGGGACAAAGTCCGGAATGAAGGTCTCAGCAACAGATGAGACGTATATTGCTGCTCTGGTGGGGCTGGTGTCTCGGAGTGGAGAAGGAGGAGCTCAGGGAGTCCCTCAGATGCCATGCCGCACAGACACTGATTCGGAAAGAAAGTGTACCCACTTTGTGAAAGGAACTTTGAAACAAACAGGTGGTTAATTAATGAAAACAAAGGTGATGCCAGCATGATAGAGACAGTTTATGAGAAGGAAGAGAATACTAACAAGGAGTTAACAGAACGAAACAGAAATAGAACTTATCAGATAGCTTTCCGGTCCTGACAGATCTTTGAAGATGAGGTTTCACCAAGAAGAAATGACTTAATTTCTATCCCAAATATTCAATCTTCGGATCCCATATTGGTTTCAAATAGTAAGAACTTCAGGAATTCAAACTAGAAAGTCAGAAAGACCTGGTAGAGAAGGAAGGAGATAAATTAAAGAGACAATTAGATAAACAAACAAGCTTCTACAGACCTAAGAACCCATGAATAATAAAAGAGTGAAAATTTAAGTTTAAGGACAAATTAGTTGATCTGGAAGTTCCTCCACTAGGAGATAATGATTCTTACACATATTATTTTGAAAATGAAAATAATATATCTGGAGAACTACAATTGTCTACTTCCACTGAACTCAGACAAGAAAACAATAATCCTGTCACTGATGGAAACTAAGAGAAAACAAGGACATGAAGATAATTGGTAGAGAGAGAAAATTTGAAATTCTGAATTTATAAGACATTGAGATCAGGGGTTTTGGCCCCATTAGTAATGCTAATGGTACAGAAAATGAATCACGGCAGTTGTTACTCGGATCTCCCAACTCATCTGTCAGTGGTAGCAGGAAAGAAGAGTTTGCAGCAAAAAATAATGCTATTCAGTCGTCAACAGGAGAGCTGTTGGCTTATGCTCCTCAGCCACCACCAATCCCGAGACTCACCCATACTGTGCAGGCAACTCGGGTAAAAAGAAAGGAAATGGGAAATCTCATCATTGGGCACGGTCTGCCATAATCCCTCCAGTAGCCTCAACATACTGTCTTTCCCTGCACAGAAAGAACTCCAGAAATGGTTAAAAAAGACGAAAAGCTTAAGATAGAGGAAAGAATACAAAATAGGAGAGAAAAAAAGAATTACATGGTACATAAAGCATGGTTGCTGAAAAGCCATGAAGAAATGAGAACTCTAGAAATGAGAACTCAGCAAGGTAAGCAAACCGAAGAAATGGTCGATAGGAATGCCATTCCACAAGACGCTCAAGAAAAACACGAGCAGGTGAAATAAAGACACAAGAATGAAGGAAGCGTGAGCAATGCTTCCTTAAGGGAGCAGAGGCCACAAAAGGCCTTTCAACAGTGGCTAAATAATAGATAAGAAAGAAACAAAAAATGGCAGAGCACCAAGCTGTCAAAAAACCAGGTGTTCTAAATTGACCCAGTTAAGTAATATGTCAGGAGTCAAACTTTGTGTTTTACTGATGTAAGATACCAAGTATCTTACCAGATACTCGACAGCTGCAATAATCAAGATTTTGGATATCATTTTGTATAGCTCTCATGTTTTGCTTATACTCTAAATTATGGAAATGGTATTTTCTTTTGGCGATACCAATTTTTAAAAAACTAACAAATGGAAGAAGAATAGTGAGGGAATCTTGAAAATTTTCAAAATGAGGGCTCCTGCTTTTATCAAGTGTTTGTTGTATGCCACCTGCAGGGCAAGATGCTAAAGAGTACAGTCGTGCTCAAAACGGACCTTATTGTTGTGTTCCCAGACGGGTTGGTCATGTGTCAGGGGAGAAAGACATCCCTCCCTCACCCCAGACCCCAAACAGAGGGAATACAGAGTTCAACAGACGGGGTCACACAATACTGTCTGAAAGCCAGTCACGGAACGTCCTCGGCTGTTGGAGGGCCAGCGTGGGTAGGTGCTGTGCCCCTCGGGGCCTGTATGTTGAAGAATGGTCCCCCGCCCGTGAGCTGTTGAGAAACCGTGAAACCCTTAGGAAGTGAGGCCTCGGGAAGAGCGCTGGGGTATCCCATAAAAGGGAAAATTGGGACCCCACCAACTCCTCCCCCGTCTTCTCTTTCTGGCACCTCTGCAGTGATACACGCTGCCACCACAGCCTCAGTGTAGTGGGCCAAGTGACAGTGACCTGAAACCTGGGAACCCGAACCAAAATCTTCTCGTACGTCCAGTGTCTTAGATATCTTGTCAGCAGCAGCAGAAAGCTGGCTGTGCAGCAGAGTCATTAAGGCTTTTCTTGATGGAATTTAAAGAAAAACCCAAAAGATGAGAAGGTATTAGATATTAGAGGAATGCGATCGCATGAACAGTGGTGGCACTGAGGCAGAAAAGAAGTGACTTTTATTAGAACTAAAAGGAAGCCAGTCTGCTTGGAGCAGGCAGAGGAAGAGCAGCACAGGAGAAAGATGGACTAGGCAGGCCATGGTACGTGGAGCTTTACAGAGCACAGTAAGGCATTTGGATTTCAGATGCAGTGGAAAGCTGCTGAAAGGGATTTTCAGCAGGAAAATGACAAGGAAGTGTGAGTAGATTCCTCTGAGTGTGTTGGAGACAGCGCTGAATGGAAATGAAACAGTTCAGACAGTCAGTGAGGAGATGCTGGTGGTCCAAGATAGCGTGGTGCCAGGAAGGAACTGGCAGGGCTTGCTGATGAATGGGAAGAAGCTGGGTGTGGTAGTGCGTGCCTGCAGTCCTAGCACTCTGGGAGCCCGAGGCAAGAGGATGCCAAGTTCAAGGTCAGCATGGGGAATTTAGCAACATAGTAAGTCTAAAATCTTTTTTAAATGGCTGGGGATATAGTTAAGGCTTGGCGGTCGGTTCCCATCACTGAAGGAAAAAAAAGGAAGATTCCATGACTTCTAGATTCCTGGCCGGAGCAGCTGGATTGTGGATTTGTGCTATTTTATTAGAGATGAGGAAAACGTGTTAAGCTTTAGATTCATCGAGTCTGAGGTAGCTGACTAGGGGCATAGCTCAACAAGACAAGCAGACAAGAGCTTGCAGTATCTGTGAGCCATCAGGAGAAAGTGGGAGAGAGACAGTAGGTGCGAAAGCTGGTACTCTGAGCAGAACGTCCGGCTGGGCATAGAAATTAGGAACGTAGCTGTGTTGGCCTTGTTTAAAGCAGGGGCAGTGGGTAAGGTATCTAGAGAGCCAGTGGAAGGCAGGAAGCGCATGATTCGTTTGTCCAGGTAGACACTTTTTCATAGAACAAAAGACACAGGATATGCCTATCTCAGTACAAATTCGAGGTCTGTAGGTTTGGTTAGCAGAAGGCAAAATGATTCAAGTCTGATGACTTCTGCTGGAATCTGTGGTTGTCTGGAAGGATTCTCAGAACTTTTGGAGTGTTGATTAGTTTGAAACAGTGTTGGATAAAAGAAACCCAGGATTAGCTGGTTTTGTCTTGAACTCTGTTGGCTGTAAACTTGGCACTAATTGTGTTTTATTGAATTCTTTATTGGTACATTTTATATGTAGCTCACAATCACACTCAACATAGGGGAATTCGTACCAGTATATGACACGAGTTAATTCTCAGGTTTACCCGAATCCCTACCCACCCACAACTCCCTCCCCCTGTATACGTGTGCTTTATTTTTCTTTTCAAATCATATTTATTCTTTCCCCTCATTACTTTCCCCTACTACATTCCCTTTGAATATTTCCTATTTCACAAAATCTATCATACATTCTAGAACTCATTTACATATATAGGTTCTCATACCAGAGAAAAGATACGGCATTTACATATCTGTGACCTATTTATTTCCTTTATTAGTGTATCCTCAAGGTGTGTCCATTTGCACATAAATGACTGAAACTTGTTCTTTATGGCAGAGTAATACTCCATTTCATATATATATATATATATATATATATATATATATATAAAAACCTCATCTTCTTTAACCAGTCTCCAGTTGGTGGGCATCTGGGTTGTTTCCAAGATTGGGCTATCACAGACTGAGGGCAATAATTATTTTAATATGCCTGGTTGTGAAATGAAATCTAAATTTGATTAGATGAGTAACTAGGTGGTATAGAGAAATGGCTTGGGGAATATTCTGGAAGTCTTACTTTAAATGACAGATCGCTGGCCTGTGAAGTTACCTAGTCTGTCAGTTTGCATGGCTTGCTTGTGAAAGCATTAGGACCTGTGGCTTAGTAGCTTTGTTGTTGTACATTAGATTTGTACGTCACGTTCTTTACCATTGTAAAGACACTTAAGTCCTGAACATATTCCTTTGAGGTTCAAGGGGATCCTAAACAAAAGGAAGCTAAAGGAAGTATTACAATATTAGCAGAATACAAAAATACATCTTAAAAAAAAAAGAAATGTCCCCACAGTTTCTCTGTATTTATAAAAATGAAATATTACCTAATCAAAAAGATTTTCTAATGCAGTATAAGCCTTGTATCAGGTTTATGGAAGTGTGAGAATGCTAAACAAATTTTGAACTTCTTTTCTAAGTGAATACTCTTAAGATATGTAACTCAAAGTGTATGCCACCTAAAAGTAGCATCTCTATTCCCAAATCTTACTATTCAAGAATTACTTATTTTTAAAATTCCAGTTACTTAATGTAAGAAATAAATTATTTGATCAACTTTCTATTAATATTTTTCTAGACATTCTAAACATAAGGTTCAACAGTGAAAAATTTAATTTTAGAAGACCATAATGAAATCATTAAGTAAGAATTTGGTGTTCTTATTTGGAAAGGTCTAAGTAGGTTGTTTTTAGCAGTGTTTCCTTTTTTCTGTGCTCATCTTTTCCCCATGTTAATCTAGTTAAATTGTGTAAGGAGCATATTTTCAAGACAAAAATTCCGAAAAACTTGATTTCTTCTGTGACTCATGGAGTGGCTGAATGCTATGATACCCAGAGTTATTTTGTAGAATAAGCAGTATTTGTATACTCAGCCTTCAGTGATAAAACCCTAAGCCTTCTGTTCCTTAGAATACACAGATGGTATCTTTGTAAGTATACAACCACTTCCTAAAGGTGAGGAACATTCTTTTTTGTTTTTTTGTTTGTTTGTTTTTTGAGACAGGGTCTCACTTCATAGTTCAGGCTGGCCCTGAGCTCACTATGTAGCCCAGGCAAGCCTCAAACTCAGCAATCCTCCTGTCTCTGCCTCCCAAGTGCTGGGATTACAGGCGTGAGCCACTACGCCTGGCGAGGAGGAGCATTCTTTTGCTGTTAAGGGAGATTTTTATTTATTTCATTAAAGTTTTAGCAATTTGCAGTTTTAAAGATAGGAAGTGCAGTGCCTGTCAGATATTACTATGAACGGCAGAGAACAGTGTGATTGGATCTGTTAAGTGAGGGAAGAGACACAGGAATAATTCCATCCAGAATCCTGACAGAATGTTAAAAAGAATTAATAGATTTTTCGGAAATTTTTTTTATATGGAGAGTCTTTGCCAAGTATATTAAACTGTAATTTCAGTAGTTCTTGACTTCCTAAATATTACTAAACAGCTAAATTTACAAATTAATTATGAAATCGCATCTTTTCTCTTCCCAAAAAAGAAAATAAACAGGGCCGGAGGGTTAGCTCAGTGGTTCCGGCACCTGCCTCGCAAGCCTAAGGACCTGAGTTCGATCCCCGGTTACCACATATAATGCTGGGCATGGTGGCTCACGCCTGTAATCCCAGCACTCGGGAGGCAGAGACAGGAGGATTGCTGAGTTCGCGGCGGCTTGCCTGGGCACCATAGTGAGCTCAGGGCCAGCTTGAACTACAAAGCAAGACCCTGTCTCCAAAAAGCAAAAAAAAAAAAAAAAGAAAGAAAGAAAATAAACAGTGACTTCATAATAATATTTTCTACTCCTTAGTTTAAGAAAAATTCTACTTATGGTAGATTGCTTCTGAAAATCTAAAATTAAAAAACGTGTTAAAATACAGTGTACTCAAGAAAGTTATACTGCCCTGGGACCGGAGGGTTAGCTCAGTGGTTCCGGCGCCTGCCTCGCAAGCGCAAGGTCCTGAGTTCGATCCCCAGTAACCACATATAATGCTGGGTGTGGAGACACGCCCACCAACAATCAACACCACATACCACAATGCCGGATGTGGTGGCTCACGCCTGTCATCCCAGCACTCGGGAGGCAGAGACAGGAGGATTGCTGAGTTCGCGGCGGCTTGCCTGGGCACCATAGTGAGCTCAGGGCCAGCCTGAACTACAAAGCGAGACCCTGTCTCAAAAAGCAAAAAAAAAAAAAGTTATACTGCCCTGTACCTGGAGGACCAGGAAAGTCAGAGACATTAGAGATACAGCCGCACAGCCTGCTTCGGGCGCGGCCTTTTCTTGAGAGCTTTCCTGATGCTGACGGATGAGTCTGCCCAGGTGTTACTGGCCGGGTCCCTCCACGGAAGGCGATGTGTTGTGTCTGTTTGCGTGTGTTTCACACTTGGTTGTCCAGTGTTATGTTTGGAACACCAAGCCTCACGTTTCATACAAAGCAGAGGAGTTTATGTAAAACATGGTCCAGGGCCAGCATTAGTATATGGAGGGAGCACCTTGTATGGAAAATTATCCTGAAATTTTCAGTTACACAGATGTGAGGAATTTTGATAGATCTTCCTATAGGGAGCCTGATACCACACAAGAATAATAAACTATGGCTTTACTGATACCAGTAACATTTTTGTTTGCTTGCCCATTATTTATTTATTTATTACTTATAGACATGTTTTTCTTTGAAAGTCACCATAATGTTTTGTGTTTTTTTTGAGACAGTGTCTCACTTTGTAGTTCAGGCTGGCTCTGAGCTCACTATGTAGCCCAGGCAAGCCTGGAACTCAGCGATCCGCCTGTCTCTGCCTTCCGAGTGCTGGGATTACAGGCGTGAGCCACCATGCCCAGCACTGGAATGTGGTGCTGATTGCTGGTTGATTGCTGGTGGGCGTGAGTCACCACACCCAGCATTGTTGTATGTGGTTACCGGATCGAACTCAGGACCTTGCGGTTGCGAGGCAGGCGCCCGAACCTCTGCGCTAACCCTCCGGCCCCATCATAATGTTTTTATGCTTGCACTCAGTCTTTAAAGGACTACATAAAAGGATACTGGTATCCAAAATCTTTTCTGTACATAGTGTGTTATGCAGGTTACAGTCAATACGATGAGATTTATCTTGCCACTATAGAGAAAAGACTGCTTGAATACTTTTCAGAGCTATTGCATGAAGAAACTGCTTTAAATACATGTTCTCTAAGCACAGTTTGCACAGTTAAGTGCTTTTGGGCATACTGTTGGCTTTCTTGGGACATTGCTTCTCCATCAAAGTACTATTATTTGGCTCAGGATTTTGCTTAGGATATGAAATTTATTTTTGCTGCTAGTGGTTAGAATAGATGATTTCTCGTGATGTCCTAAGTAGAGGCACTGGTTGTACTTGATGTGCAATACTGTTAAATGTATATTGAGCTCTACAGTCATTCCAATCACTGATAATACTACTACCATAGCTTTCTATTCTTGAAACAGAAGTAAAATACTGTTGGGGCCTATTCTCCCTTTTCTGCCCAATATCCTTCCTGTGCTGCTCCCTAAAATATCCAGGAAAAGCTTCCTATATTCTAAATTTCTGTTTGTCACTACCCAACCACTGTAATTCAACCATTCATTTCTCGTCTCACTTATTTCTCAGTTTAGCTCTTCTAACACCTCCATTAACATTTCATTATCAGCGATGATTTTGAAACATAAACCATCCTGCTTATAGTGAGTCTCCAGTGGAAGCATAAGGGAACACACCTGTGAGCCCAAAACTCTGGGAGACTGCGGAAAGAGAGTTGTGAGTTCAAGCACAGCCTGGGCAACTCAGCGAGATGCTCTCTCAAAATAAAAAATGAAGAGGGCTGGGGACATAGCTCAGTGCAGAGATCCTGGGTCCAATCTTCAGTACTACAAAAACAGACAAACAACAACAAAATGTTCCCAGACCCACACACTTGGTTGAAATAAATTCCACCAAAGTGGCAGGATAAGAGATACCACCCTTCATTCTGCCTACAGAAAACAAATGTAGACGTTCACAAACCAAACTAGCTCTGGTTTGGGTGGTCCAGGCATCAGTTTTTTTTTTTTTTTTTTTTGCTTTTTGAGACAGGGTCTCGCGTTGTAGTTCAGGCTGGCCCTGAGCTCACTATGTAGCCCAGGCAAGCCGCCGCGAACTCAGCAATCCTCCTGTCTCTGCCTCCCGAGTGCTGGGATGACAGGCGTGAGCCACCACGTCCGGCATTGTGGTATGCGGTGTTGATTGCTGGTGGGCGGTGTTGATTGCTGGTGGGCGTGTCTCCACGCCCAGCATTCTATGTGGTTACCGGGGATCGAACTCAGGACCTTGGGCTTGCGAGGCAGGCGCCGGAACCACTGAGCTAACCCTCCGGCCCCAGGCATCAGTTTTTTAAATAGCCACTTAGATATTCTGATTGCCAGTAATGCTTTAGGCACTTATCCTCCAGTAGAACCTGAACAGCTATGA
Organism: Thryonomys swinderianus; assembly: GCA_004025085.1. Lineage (NCBI taxonomy): Eukaryota > Metazoa > Chordata > Mammalia > Rodentia > Thryonomyidae > Thryonomys > Thryonomys swinderianus. Next base: position 12,418 of record PVIC010029488.1, read on the forward strand.
CCCTGAAAGCTCCTTCCCACCCTGCTGTCAGATGCCATCTCCTGCTGGTCTCTCTCCCTCTCCAGGCCAGTCTGGTTGGCCGCTTAAAGGTGCTGGGCTTTTGTTTTGCCCGTCACTATCTCTAGCACCAGGTAGTGTTTTCTTGCACATACTTCAGCAGCTATTTTTTAAATTAATGAGTATTTTTACAGATGCTGTTTGGTACTCTGAAGGGTTGATTACTCTATAATTAATGCTGACGGGGTTGCTGATGTGTCAAGTCTTAAAACGTCTCCTGCTTGTGTTACTTATGTCCCAGACTCCTGTGGTCTGTCCTCAACACTGTCCTCTACTTTGCTGTCAGAATACTTGCTTTTCTGATTTGTCTCTTGCCATAGCAATACTGATACTTAATTTTTTTTTTCTGGTCTGTGCCTGTGCTTTTATTTTGTGCAGTGGTTTCTTCCTATTTCTTGTAGATAAAAAAAGACTGATCTGGGCCAGAGGGTTAGCTCAGTGTTTCCGGCGCCTGCCTCCCTAGCATAAGGTCCCGAGTTCGATCCCCGGTAACCACATATAATGCTGGGCGTGGAGACACGCC
>PVIC010029489.1:0-22463 GCA_004025085.1 Thryonomys swinderianus
CCCTCCCTCCCTCCCTCCCTCCCTTCCTTCCTTCCTTCCTTCCTTCCTTCCTTCCTTCCTTTCTTTTTGTGAGACAGTGTCTCGCTTTGTAGTTCAGGCTGGCCCTGACCTCACTATGTAGCCTAGGGAAGCCTCGAACTCAGCAATCCTCCTACCTTTGTCTCCTGTGTACTCGGATGACAGGCATGAGCCACTACACCCAGGACAACTAAATTTCTTTAATGTAGTACTGAGTGTGAATAATACAAGCCCTACCTTGGATATGAGTGGTACTTGTCAATAGGCTAGTAGGAGGATATAAGGAGGGAGATGGAAAGCAGCTACTGCTTGCTATCTTCTGCCATGGCCAGCTTCTCCTTGGCTGTGCTCCTCTCCCGTTTTGCCTTAGAACTAGCAGACTATGAACTGAAACTTCTACAGATTGTAAGCTAAAATAAACCTTTCCTGCTTTTACTTGTGAATGTGGTGTATTTTGTCTCAGCAACATGAAAAGTAACAAAGACAATATACTTTTAAATTAAAGTGATATATTTATGTAGTTTAAAGAAATTAAAAATAGTACAAAAAGGCCTGTAAGTATAACAGTCTCTTGACCCACTTCTCACTCTTTTTTCTCTCTTTCAGAGTCAGTCACTTGTAGTGATTTCTCTAACTATTTAAATTTACTTTTAATTTTTGATTATCACTTTTGGACACTATTGATTGATTTTTTTATTATGAGAGTGGATAAATTTTCTCTCAGTTATTTCTCCTCTCCTCTGCTTTTTTCAGTTCTACTTTTTCTGTTCTTTGAATGAAAGTAATTTTTAGCTCAGTCAATAATATTTTATTATGAGTTTTGTGAAGTTTTTATTTATGCATATTATATAGAATAATAGGATTCATTGTGATAACTTTGTAATGTAACATACCTTGATTATATGCACTCTCGCTCATTATCCTTCCTTAGCTATTTCTTCCTTATCTTCTGGTAACACTCTTCTTGAAAGTACAATTTCCCTTGTACTATGGTAGTAAATTTGGTGATTAAGTCTAGCAGTCTTTTGGTTGAGTTCTTAGGATCTTTTCTACAGAGAATCATGTCATCAGCAAATAATGACAGCTTAACTTCTTCCTTTCCTATCTTTATTGCTTTTATTTCTTTCTCTTGCCTAATTGCTGTGGTTAATGTTTCTAGCACTATTTTGAACAGGAGTGGTGATAGTGGACATCCTTCTCTTGTACCTGATCCTAGTGTAAAAGGTTTCAGTTTTTGACCATTTCCAGTGATCTGGTTATTAGTTTCTTGTATATAGCTTTTATTAGTTTGGGATAAAGTCCATCTATTCCAATTCTCTGTAGGGTTTTAATCATGAATGGGCATTGGATTTTGTCAGATGCTTTTTCTGCATCTATTGAGATAACCATATGTTTTTTTTCCTTGAGTCTGTTAATATAGTGTATTACATTTATTGATTTATCTATGTTGAACCATCCTTGCATCCCTGGGATGAATCCAACTTGGTCTGGGTTTATGTTCTTCTTGATGATTCTCTGTATTCTGTTTGCCGGTATCTCATTGAGGATTTTTTTTTTTTTTTGAGACAGAGTCTCGCTTTGTAGTTCAGGCTGGCCTTCAGCTCACTATGTAGCCCAGGCAAGCCTGGAACTCAGCAATCCTCCTGTCTCTGCCTCCCAAGTGATGGGATTACAGGCGTGAGCTACCATGCCTGGCACTGTAGGATGTGGTATTGATTGCTGGTGGGCGTGAGTCAACACACCCGGCATTGTATGTGGTTACCGGGGATCAAACTCAGGACCTTGCGCTTGTGAGGCAGGCGCTGGAACCTCTGAGCTAAATCTCCGGCCCTCATTGAGGATTTTTGCATCAATGCTCTAAAGAGATTGGCCTACAGTTCTCTTTTTTGGGTTGGGTCTTTCTCTCCTTTTGGAATCAAGGTAATGGTTTCTTCCAGGAATGAATTTGTGAGCACTGCTTCCCTTTCAATTTCATTAAAAAGTTAGAAAAGTAGTGAACTCTTCTATGAAAGTTTTGTAGAATTTAGTGGTAAAGCCATCAGGATCAGAGCTTTACCTTGTTTTTATTACATTTTCAGTTTCACAGGTTAATATTGGGTGTTGAAGTTTTTATATTTTTTCATTTAAATGGAAGTTCATATGTGTCTAGGAATCTATCCATTTCTTCTACATTTTCCATCTTATTGGAGCACAAATTTTCAAGTGGGCATTTATTATCCTCTGGACTTCTGTTGGATCTGTGGTGATTTCCTCGTTTTCCTTACTGATAGCATGAATTTAAGCCTTTTCCTTCGTTTGTTAAGGTTGACTAGGGAGTCTGTCAATTTTGTTTATCCTTTCAAAGAATCAGCTCTTTGATTCATTGAATTTTTGTATCATGCTTTAGTCTCCATTTCATTATTTTCTGGTCTGATCCTTACAATTTCCTCCCTAGTATGAGCTTTGAGTTTGTCTTGCTCCTCTTCTTCTAGTAGTTTGAGCTTCAGCATTAGATTATTTGAATTTACTCTATTTTCCTGGAGTAGGTGTTCACTGCTATCAATTTCCCTCATAGAACTGCTTTTGTTGTGTTCCATAAATTCGTGTATGTTTTATTGGGGTTATCATTTAATTGTAAAAAGTGTTTAATTTCTTCTGTGATCTATTATTTGTTCAGCAGAGTGTTATTCAATCTCCATGTGTATGTGAGGATCTTGAAATTTCTTTTGCTATTCAGCTCCAATTTTAAGGTTTTATGGTTTGACAGTATACAGGACATAACTCTAACTTCTTTGCATTTACTTAAACATGTTCTATGAACTAGTATGTGGTCTCTTGCAGAATGACCCTTGAGCAGCTGAGAAGAATGTATATTCTGACGTTGTGGGGTGAAATACTCTGTAGTTATCTATTAAGTCCATTTCTTCAAAGGTTTGGTTCAGTTCAAGTATTTCATTATTGATTTTTTGTTCAGTCAATCTGTCTATTTGTGACAGCGAGGTATTGAAGTTCCCTCCTGTGATTGTATTAGTTTTTATCAGGGTTTTCATCTCCATTAATAATTGTTTTATATAGCTGGGTACACTGGAATTTGGTGCATAAATATTTATGAACATCATCTCTTCCTCTTGGGTAGTTCCCTGTGCAAGGACATTGTGTACCTCTTTGTCTCTTTTAATGTTTTTGTTTGAAATCTATTCTATCTGTAAAAAGGATAGCCACTCTGCTTTTTTTGCAGTTTCCTGTCACATGGATAATTGTTTCCTATCCTTTTACTTTAAGTCTGTCATTTTCTTTCTGAATTAGGCATGTTTTTTGAATGCAGCATATTCTAGGGTCTTGTTTTTTAATCCATTCTGCCAGTCTGTGTCTTTCAATTGATGCATTGATACCATTGACATTAATGGTTATGACTATTACAGCCTGATTTACACTTATGGTATTTTTCTGTTCTTGGTTGTTTTATTCTTTGCTTTTCCCCTTTCCATTCAGTTTCTTGCCTTGTCCAATGGATTCACTTGCTGAGTCTCATGAATTTGTGATCTTCATTGTTTTTTTACAATATAATCTTTAGAAATTTTTGGAGTGCAGATTTTATATTTGTGAAGTTTTTCAAGTGTTCTTTGTCATGGAAATATCTTATTTCCTCATCAATTTTGAGAGGTAATTTTGCAGAATACATCAATCTCACCTGGAGATTGTTTTTCTCTAAGATTTGAGACACTTCACTCCAAGGTCTCCTTGTGTTGAGAATTTTCACTGAAAAATCTGCTGTAATCCTGATGGACTTCCCTTTGTATGTGTTTTTTTCTTTTGTCTATTTGCTTTCATTATTTCATTCTTTTGTTGGATATCTGCTACCTTGATAACTATATGCCTAGGTGTAGATTTTTTTATATCAGTCTTTTGAAGTCCTATATGCCTCATTTATCTGTATGCCCAATTCCTTTCCTTTTCCTGTGAAGTTTCCTACCATTACCTCTCTGAATTGTTTTTTTTAAAATGTCTTTTACACTGTCTCCTCTTTCCTCAGTGATTCCAATCAGTTTTATATTATTCTTCTTTGAATCATCTAGGATCATTGGATTGATTTTTCATGGTCTCTTTCCGCTTTCCATAAGTTATGTCTTTCTTGTTCATTGGTGGTGATCCTGTCCTTTAAGACTGAAATTCAGGCCTCAGCTTTATTCATCCTACTCCACTAACTTTCATTCTTGTTTTTAACCACGTGGAACTCAGCTTGAAGCTGTTTTAAAGGTCCCATTGCTTTTGTTATCTCAGATTCTATCCTGCCCCAATCTCTTCTTTAATCACTTCTTTTACTGTGAACAGCATCTCTGTTTTCATCTCAGAGATCAATTCTGGTTTCTATTCTGCTAGATCTTTTTTTGTTATCAGCTCAGAGTCCTGGTCATTGAGCTTCAGTTTGCTCTGTTTCCCTTTTCCCTGAACTCCCCTGTGGGAATGATCTTTGTAACTGGGTTTTAAATTTTTTTCTCATTTTTATTCTGCTGTCCAGTGCAGAAAGTTGCTGTGTGACCTAAGCAGTGCTTATGCGGACTCACCCACATGGGAATGGGGGTCCTGTGGGCTTCTGGTCTGGTCCTGGTGGTAGGAAGGCTGCTGGCTGACAGTGAAAGTCACTGCATGACCTCTGCATTTTACCTAGTTTCTCCCACAGGGGATTGGAGGTCCTGCAGCTTCTGGTCTTGTTCAGATCTATATTTTACATTCTTTTTTTTTTTGAGACAGGGTCTTGATTTGTAGTTCAGGCTGGCTCTGAGCTCACTATGTAGCCCAGGCAAGCCTCAAACTCAGCAATCCTCCTGCCTCTGCCTCCTGAGTGCTGGGATTACAGGTGTGAGCCACCACTCTCGGCACTGTGGTATGTGGTATTGATGGCTGGTGGGCGGGAGTCACCACGCCCAACATTGTATGTGGTTACCAGGATCGAACTCAGGACCTTGTGCTTGCAAGACAGACACCGGAACCACTGAGCTAAATCTCTGGCCCCTATTTTTTATTGTTGATTTTTTATTGTTGATTGTTATTTTTGATTGGGGTGGGCTGGATTCTTAGTGTCATTTTGCCTTCATTTCCATGGTGACTGAAGGTGTTGATATTTTTCATATAATTATTGACTGTGATGCATACTTTCTTTTAAATTTTCTTTCATTTTCATCTGTTAGTTATTTGTTTTCAACATTTCCTACCACTGTACTTTATTTGTTAACATTCTTGTTTCCTTTTCACTACTTTTTTCAAGTGTCCAAAATTGTTACACATTTTTTGTGATTTTTCTAAATTCTTCAGCATATTTCTAAACTATAATAATTTCACTCCCCAACCTCTCAACTGTTCTCCCTGTTTGCCAGACTTTCTCCTTTGGTTTAGACTGAATGTTGGTTGACCCAGGGAGTTCTTGATCTGAGACTCCCTGGCACCCATCTTCAATGGCAGTGCCCCTGACTCTTTGATTCATGATGTCTCCTTCTTGATTTTACTTTCCTCTTCTGCTCTAGTACAAGCGAGATAGATTTACATAAGTTTTAGTGTCTGACAATATTGTATTCTGATACTTGTTTGATAGTTTTGTTGGTGTTATGGTTTGTGTTTAGATGTCCTCCCAAAGCCTCATGTGATCATAGGCTCTTTTGGAAGTGGCTGGATTTAGAGTGTGTGTTTCATGGTGGGTCTATGCATGTTACTTGTACCTTTGTTGAAGATAAGTTGACTATGTTTGTGTGGATTTATTTTTAGGATCCCTACACTGTTTTATTACTTTTTGTCTGTCTTTATGCCAGTACCACATTACTTTAATTATTATAGTGCTATATATTGAAATCACTGTGTGATAATTTCAGCTTTTCATTTTTTCTTAAGAATATTTTGTCTATTCAGAATCCTATAATTTACTATAATCCATACCTTGAAAATTATGAATATTCTAGCCCAAGAAAAATTTTCATAACAAAATTATAACACTTTTATATTAATCAAAACATATTTGTCACCACTTTCTAACATTTTTTGCCCTTTTTTTTGAGACAGGGTCTCGCTTTGTAGTTCAGGCTGGCTCTGAGCTCACTATGTAGCCCAGGCAAGCCTCGAACTCAGCAATCCTCCTGCCTCTGCCTCCGGAGTGCTAGGATTACAGGCATGAGCCACCACGCCCAGCACTGTGGTATGTGGTATTGATTGCTGGTGGGTGTGAGTCACCACGCCCAGCATTGTATGTGGTTACCGGAAACTCAGGACCCTGTGCTTGCGAGGCAGGTGCCAGAACCACTGTGCTAAACCTCCAGCCCCGCCATTCTTTCTTTTTAAATGGTGTGCTGTTGTGCTCGCTTCGGCAGCACATATACTAAAATGGTGTGCTGTACATTGTCAAGAGAAGAATAACAGGCGTGATCTAAGAAAATTGATATTTTAAAATTATAATCTTTTATACAAGCAAAGAATACATAAAATTTGATACATGTGATAATATAGCTTATATCAAAAATAACTTTTTTGAAGTAGAAAAGAGCAGAAATAAGGATTTTATCACTTAAAATAATAACTGTATAAATCATTACTACATGACAATGTGTAAAGCACTTACTGTGGTTAGAAGGGTACAAATATGTCCATGAAAATCATGTGATTTATATTTTATTGAAAACATAGTAAAGGCAAATGTAATGTCTATTGTTTAAAAATCATGTATTCATAGTTGTTCATGTATATATTTCAAGTTTATAAATATTTACTAAAGAAAGAATCAATCTCCAATCAAAATAAATTACAACTCAAGGACAAGGTAATATCATGTTTAGAATTTAACAATCAAAAATCAGAGAAAGCAACTATCACTGAAGTCCTTGTAAGGTAACCTATATCCTTCCTCATTGAGCCACACCAAACCAAGAATTTATTGCATAAATTACTTTTTTTGAATATTAAGTTAGCTAGAGGTTTAAAGATTTTCTTTCTTATATTCACAAGGAATTTCTGCTTAACTAATTCATAGAGTGCAACGTACTCAGAGCTCAGGGGAGAATGGGAGGTAGAGAATGGCTAGACAGGGGCTTGAAATCAGAAGTAGGAACTGGATGACACAGGACCCTGGAGACAGTGTTCATGCTGCACACTTGACAATAGGAAGCCATTGACACTGAATATCCAGGGTCACTAGCAAGAAGAGGTTAAATAATGAGGTCCCATTACACAACCAAGCATTTAAAGCAATATTTAAACCCTGCTAAATAGGCACCAGGGGCCTTGCTCCTGGACAATGTTCTGTACTGAATCTAAGATGAATTTAGATTCAGATTGTCTTACTTCTCATGTGTGGTATATGAGAACTCTACCACAACAATTATTTCTTTGAGATAAGACATATTCTAGAAAGTTCTTCTAAAGCAAATGATTATCTTCATATGGAAACTTGTGGACACTTTGTTAAATAATCTAGTTCTTACTCAAGTTTGAAGGAAATGGCATATAGAACAAGTGGATTTTTTTTTTGAGACATGATCTCACTTTGTAGTTCAGGCTGGCGCTGAGCTCAGTATGTAGCCCAGGCAAGCCTTGAACTCAGCAATCCTCCTGTCTCTGCCTCCCGAGTGCTGGGATTACAGGCTTGAGCCACCACGCCCGGCGAACAAGTGAATTTTTACAAGAAAGATGTTCATTTTGGGACTACAGACACCTGATTTGGTAAATGAGACCAATACTGAGCTTTACTGGACATCCCACCAGGGCTCAGCACAAGGGTGATATTTCTTTTGAGGGAGACATTAGTACCAGTGACATCTTCAGACCACCAGATAATTTTCTGTGGTGTCTACTCTAAGAAAACTAAGTTTTTCCTACATTCTTATTTTCAAATGTATCTCTACTCACTTTTTTTTTTCTGGAAACATAATAAATTTTGCTTTTACTCATCCAGCTCAGTTCATATACAATGTGTTGGAACTTGAAAGTCACTTATAATTACCAATTTAAATGTGAAAACTCTGTTCTAGTGTTTCTTAGCCGGGGTGTTCTGAGTGTGTCATAGGTTAACTGTATAATTTTGACGAGTGGTACCTTGGTTCATGAGCTCAATTCTTTCCATGATTTTGGTCACAAACCACACTGGACCAGAACCAAATAAAATTTCTCCATAAGGTCAACATTGAACCTAACCACTGAATTTGATTCAGTTCTCATCCAACTCAGTTTGTGGCCAGAATTATGGAAAGAAATAAGTTCATGAATGGAGGTAACACTTCTATTTAGTATGGTATTACAGTGGTATTTGTCAAAGCTGGTGTTAGGAGTCAGTATTGAGTATCTTAGATGACACCTTTCTTTGTACTCACATGGTTTAAGTATCAAACAGGCTCCTCAGGCTGCTTTTGTAAGGGCATTAATCCCTTCTAACCCAATCATTTCTCTCCTTTTCTTTCTTTCTTTCTTTCTTTCTTTCTTTCTTTCTTTCTTTCTTTCTTTCTTTCTTTCTTTCTTTCTTCCTTCCTTCCTTCCTTCCTTCCTTCCTTCCTTCCTTCCTTCCTTCCTTCCTTTCTTCCTTTCTTCCTTTTGACAGGGTCTCACTTTGTAGTTCAGGCTGGCCCTAAGTTCACTATGTACCCTAGGCAAGACTCTAACTCAGCAATTCTCCTGTCTCTGTCTCTTGAGTGCTGGGATTATAGGCGTGAGTCACCATGCCCAGCACTGTGGCATGTGGTACGGATTGCTAGTGGCCATGAGTCACCATGCCCAGTATTGTTGTATGCCATTACCAGGGATTGAACCAGGGACCTTGCGCTTGTTAGGCAGGCACTGGAACCAGAGTTAAATTTCCAGCCCAAGCATTTCTTAAAGGCCCTATTTCTTAATATTACAGCATTGGGAATTAGATTTCAATATGGAAATTTAGTGGCTTGCAGACATTTAGACTGTATCAGTAGAGTTAATATAATGTTAATATAAGGACAATGTAATGTGAACCATGAACTAAAGAAAGGCAAATATGTGTAAGAGTGCATGACAACTTTGTATCATGCATATAGTGGAGGTGAAGTATTGCTACTCAAAATGTTTGATGTTATCCCTGGGCAGCTATATTGTAAGAAAACTGAAGTTAGACATTCAGAAAGGAAGGAGATAAGGAAGGTGAGGGAGAGAGAGAGAGAGAGAGAGAGAGAGAGAGAGAGAGAGAGAGAGAGAGAGGAGGGGGAGAGAGAGGGATGGAGGGAAGGAGGGAGGAGAGGGAGAGGGAGAGGGAGAGAGAAATAGAGTTGAGCCCTAATTGCTTCATTGATCCCAGGCATGGGTGAAAGAACTATTTTAAACATTCCGGCCCTAGCAGACCTCAAGTTAAGAAGAGGAGACTTTAAACATACAGACCAGTTGAACTATTTTCACTACCTGTAGCCATTTGGACCATACCAACTTCAGTATCAGACATTATGGAATAGGGAAAAAAATCAACTTTTCTGTGCCCTTATCCAGCCATCCTGATGCACAGCATCACACAGCATAATTAACTGGTTTCTTCCTGAGTAGTAGGTAGACAGCACACATTCCTTACATCCCTTTCATAACCTAGATTAGCTTTCGTTCAGTGTGGGCCCCTGTGAACCAGAATAATCTAAACTGCTGTTGCAGCTACACCTTAGATTTTTGTTTATAATTTGCCTTTGAGAATTTCCTTTGAACGTTCAATCTAAGGGCTGGGGACTTCGCTCAGTGGTTTCTGCACAAAAACAAAGTCTCTAGTTCAATTCCTGGGACCAAATGAAAGTAAAACTCCTTTTCCAAAGCAGAAAAAAAAAGAAAGAGAAATCTAGTCATAATTTATTAAGATATATATATATATATTTTAATTGAATTCTTTTTTAATTGAATTCTTTATTGGTACATTTTATATACAGCTCACAATCACACTCAACATTGGGGAATTTGTACTGGTATATGACATGAATTAATTCTCATTTTTACCCATATTCTTACCCATCCCACAACCCCCCCACCCCTATACACATGTGCTTTTTTTTCTTTTCAAATTATTAAGCTATATTAACAAACACTTTTTTTAAATTGAATTCTTTATTGGTACAATTTATATACATCTCACAATCACGTATAACATTGGGGAATTTGTACCAGTATATGACACAAGTTAATTCTCATTTTTACCCATGTCCCTACCCACCCACACCTCCTCACCCCCTTTATACATGCTCTTTTATTTTCTTTCTGTATTATATTTATTCCTTCCCCTCATCACATTCCCACACCAAGTTTCCTATAGAAATTTTCCACTCTATAAAAGCTGTCCTACTTTCTAGAGCTTATTTGCATCTACAGGTGTTCATGCCAAAGAGAAGATCTGGAAATTGTCTATCTGTGATCTATTGATTTCACTTATTAGTATACCCTCCAGGTGTCTCCATTTGCACCTAAATGGATTGATCTTTTCATTCTTTATGGCAGAGTAATACTCCATTTTATATAAAAAACCACATCTTCTTTATCCACTCTCCAGTTGATGGACATTTGGGTTGTTTCCAAGATTGAGCTATCACGAACTGAGCTGCTATGAACAAGGGTGTACATCTGTCTTTCCAATGTGAGTTTTTAAATTCTTTTGGGTATATTCTTAGCAGGGGGATAGCCGGGTCAAATGGGACCCCTAGTCCTAGTTTTCTGAGAGATCTCTACACAGATCTCCACAATGGTTGCACAAGACTGCAATCCCACCAACAGTGGAGAAGGGTTCCTTTCTCCCCACAGCCTCGCCAGCATTTTTTGTTGGTGGATTTTGTGATCGCGGCCATTCTTTGTGGAGTGAGATAAAATCTCAGTGTTGTTTTCATTTGCATCTCTCGAATGACCAGTGATGTTGAACATTTCTTCATATGTTTCTTGGCTGCTTTGACTTCTGCCTCTGAGAAGTGTTTGTTTTGACAAACACTTTTGCTGGCATCTTCTGAGCAAGCTCATGAATAGGACACTAAAAAAATACTTTTTCTGATGTATTTTTGGTTTGAATTTAGTACTTTTCTTTAGTTGTGTTACATTGACTTCTTTTCTCTCAATTACTGTCTCTGGCCTTCTTATTCTGTTATTCTCATGATCTTGTTCTTTTATTTGTTGGGACCACATCAGGAAAATAGGAAAGTTATAATTCTATTGTAGGCACAATTAGGGTATTGTGATTAAGAAGAACGCTTGTGTATTGGACAGAGATTATGAAGGCTTTGAGAGAACCATGTTTTAAGATAAATGGCAAGGACTAATTGCTGTTTGTGTTGGTGAGTGGAAGCAACAAAGAAAAACACGAATAAAATAAATGATAAAGTACGCATAGTTTGCTCAAACATTTTGATACTATTTGAGCAAGGATTCAGTCTCTCTAGATCTTTGTTTTGGATTTCTTATATTAAAATGATTAGATTCGAGGATTTCTAATATTATTCTACTTGTAAAATTTGTGACTCCAAGTTTAAAAATAGAAGAAAGAGTAATTAGTGATCTCTGTATGTAGTAGGCTCTCAATAACTATTTTTTAGATAGTTGTCATAAGGGATATGTGTTAGATATCTTTTATAGCAGTGTATAAGATATTGAAAGTGTAGACTGTCCAAAAATGTCATGATTTCTGAAGCTTATCTTTTTTACTTAAAACCAAGCTAGGCAAAATGATACATGGGACATGTTTTTTTTATTTCTTCAGATGCTTCCTTCTCTTATTCTAGCTACACCACAGGAACATTCACATACTTTCCCCATTGATTTTCCTTTCTAAGCTACACTTCAGTTAAGATGTTTAGAAACCAGTCTAAAGTAAAACAAAAATTGCCACCATTCTATGCCACTATTTTATTTTTATTTATTTGTAAAATTGATCTTATTGGTACATTTTATATATGTATTATGATCACAATCAACATTGAGAATTTGTGCCAGTACATGATGTGACTTAATTCTATTTTTTCCCCATTCCTCTACCAACCCTACAACTGTCTGCCCCTTATATACATAAGCTTTGTTTCCTTTTTTTAACCAATGAATTTTCTTTTTACCTTCTTTACTTACCTCTATCCCCTTTTCCTTTGAATACTTTCCACTTCACAATATCTAACATGCATTCCATAACTCATTTATGTTTTCAGATTCTCATACTAGAGAAAAGAAATGCTATTTATACATCTATGACCTATGTATTTCACTTATGAGTATGTTCTCAAGGTATGTCCATTTGAGTGTAAATGATTGAAACTTATCATTCTTTATGGCACAGTAATACTCTGTTTAAGGAAAAAAAACCCACAACTTCTTTATCCAGTCTTCAGTTGATGGGCATTTGGGTTGTTTCCAAGATTTAGCTATCACAAACTGAGCTGTTATAAACATGGGTGCACATGTGTCATTGTGATATGACTCTCTTAATTCTTTTTCCTTTTTTTTTTTTTTTTTTTTTTTTGAGACAGGGTCTCGCTTTATAGTTCAGGCTGGCCCTGAGCTCACTATGGAGCCCAGGCAAGCCTCTGTGAACTCAGCAATCCTCTTGTCTCTGCCTCCCGAGTGGTGGGATTACAGGCGTGAGCCACCACGTCTCTTAATTCTTTTGTGTATAATCCTAGCAGGGGAATAGCAGGATCAAATGGGACCTCTAATCCTAGTTTGTTGAAGAATCTCTGCAGTGGTTGTAGCAGTCTACATTCCCATCAACAATGGAGAAAGTTTCCTTTCTCCCCACAGCCTCAAATAAAACATAGTGTGATTGGCACTGGGACAGAAGGAATTTCCTGTGGGGTTGAAGTCTGAGGGGGCTGTGTATTGATTGCAGTGGAGTGGCCATTCTGGCTAGTTTTTGGGACTAGAGAATGTTCTAAGAGACAGCAAGGATAATACCTTTACTTTGAACACTAATTCTCAAAGTGTAATACCAGAGTGGCTTCCTCAGCCTTACCTAGGAACTTGTTAGAAATTCCAAGGGCCTAGATCTAGGCATGAATCAAGAACTGCAGGAGTAAATCCTACAAATCAGTTTTAACATGCCCTTCAGGTGCTTCCAGTATGTAACAAAGCCAGAGACCACACTGCCATAAGAAGAAAGTGTATTGTAGATAGTATATCAGTTCAAAGATGGAAGGGTCCTACCTGAGACTTTTTCCTTGGCTGTGATCCTTTAAGCCATCGGACCTTTCACTAGCTGAAATGAATGATCCTATGTATAACATAATTTCATAAGATCTGAATTAACACTTGTTAATTTACAGGTGCAGCTCCAGTACGGGTGGGTAGTAAATTTTGATATCTTTTAACTTGATTCCTGCTTCTGGATATGATATGCTAAACTTAAATACATTCTTTACCTTCTGATTTACCTTTGGTAAGGAAATTATGATATGGGAAGGATTTTTTTTTTAAATTTTTGAGAGAGGGTCTCCCTGTATAGTTCAGGTGGGCCCTGAGCTTACTATGTAGCCCAGGCAAGCCTCGAACTCAGCAATCCTCCTGTCTCTGCCTCTTGAGAGCTGGGATTACAGGTGTGAGCCACCACTCCTGGCATTGTGGTATGTGGTACTGATTGCTGGTGGCTGTGAATCACCATGCCCAGCATTGTATGTGTTTACCAGGGATCAAACCAGGGACCTTGCTTTTGCTAGGGAGACACTGGAACAACTGAACTAAATCTCCTACCCTGGGATGGATTTTTAAAATTGAACATTTCCCAAACTATGGATTTTCAACTATTATTTTTAATTACTGTTTACATGTAGAAATTTTGAGAAGAGTGACACAACAGAATTGTATTTTTAGAGTATTGTTCTGGAAACAGTTTTGAGGATAAATTCCATGGAAGCATGTTAGGAAGCACGTGCAATAAACTAGATATGAGATAAAAAGTGTATTCATGTTGGTAGAGATTGAAAGGGAAAGGAATGGAATGTGAGAAGTATTTAGAGAGAATATCCATTGTAATATGTGGGCCAATTTGGCATGTCGAGAGGGAATGAGAGAGAAAAGAATAAATAACGAGTTAAAAATCTTCATATATGTGGAAGCAATGAATGTTATTGGAAAAAATATGGGACTCAATTTAAGTGTCTTGTCTTGGAGAATTAATTAGATCATTCTGAATCTCTTCAATATGACAATAATGGTGAAACACTCCAATGTTACTGCTCATTAAATAAGTGAATACATTATGCTTTTTCCAAGAATCAAATGACAGGAAAACTGTGATTTTCTGCCTTGAAATTCATTAATTCCAACAGGATTCAATAGATCTGTGTGAGACTTAAAGCAAATTATTTCAGTCAGTGTCCAAGAAGCTGAAGTGAAGATAAATTCATCTTTGAGAGAGCATGGCCCCAGAGCCGTGATTTCTTGGTGGGAAGGACAGTGGAAGTAGGGAGTGGTGGTTATAAAAGGGCTTTGATGGAAGAAGTGTAGGGGGATATTTTTAGGATCGTAGCAGTTTTTAAATGTACAAGGAATCTATACAGGACTAGGAGAAGGATATAAAGGTTTTCTTTGAGAGGATAATGCTTTTAAATGAAAGAAGGGATATTGGTTGTTTCAATAGTCTCCTGCCCTTCGAGTTTTATTTGCAGGTATTGTGTCATGCAGAGACAGACATGAAAATGGATCTGAACATGTCTATGATCTTGAACAATAATCTGTTGGAAATTTCTTTCTTTCTCTCTCCTCTCCCTCTCTCCCTCTCTCCTCTGTCTCCTTCCTTCCTTTCTTTTTCTTTCTTTCTTTCTTTCTTTCTTTCTTTCTTTCTTTCTTTCTTTCTTTCTTTCTTTCTTTCTTTCTTTCTTTCTTTCTTTCTTTCTTTCTTTCTCTCTTTCTCTCTCTCTCTCTCTTTCTTTCTTTCTTTCTTTCTTTCTTTCTTTCTTTCTTTCTTTCTTTCTTTCTTTCTTTCTTTCTTTCTTTCTTTCTTTCTTTCTTTCTTTCCTCCCTCTCTCCCTCCCTCCTCTGTTTGTTTGTTTGTTTCTTTTCTTTTTTGCAGCATTGGGGATAGAACTCAGGACCTTGAGCTTAGAGGCAGGCATGGTGTCACTCAGCTAAATCCCTGGCACTGTTGGACATTTTTCGCTTGAACAGAAAGAAGTCACTTACTTTCAAATGAAGAAAATTTCACAGATTCCATTTTCATATGTAGAATCATGCTAGGATTTGGAATTTGGAAAATAATATGGAGTCATTTATTTGCATGAAAAATACATGAAGGCAATACATTTCTTCAGTAGCAGGTATGCTGCTTCCCCCACCCCATTCTTTACCTGATAAGCTGTATTTATTTAAGTTTTTCTTTCTTTTATTTCATGGGAATTTATAGCAGACTTTATAAAAATACATGAAATCATGTCTGGAGGTCCTAAAACACTGGAACTTGGGTTCATAAAGCATTTATAAAGAAATACTGGTGCATCTTTGGAGGCCACCCAAGTTAAGCCACTGTTACAGGAGATGTCTGAGGAGCATATTAATATGCCCATTAGCAATGTAAGTGTATTTCATTTTTTGGGTCAAACAGTCAAATGAATATTTTTAAAAATCTTTTTCTTCTTCTGATTGCCATACCTGGGCTATGACTAGCTGAACATTTACAACTCTGAGTGATATAATGCAATTAAGACTCTCTATAACATTCTAATTTGCATATCTCATTATATAGAGTGACACCATTAGAAGACATGTGTTGAAGCTTTCAAAATGATTATGATATGTGAGTGTATTAGGCGATGAATATGCGCTGCTGAACCACGATTGTGCAGTATTCAGACAGACTCCAGTTGGTGCCTCTTGAAGAAGTAATCTTTACAAGCAAGTGCCGATTATACTTATTTTTCTTTTCTTCTCTATGAACGGAAATACAGAAACCCAGTCAAGGTTTAAGTGCTATAAAATGGAAGTATCTGAACAGTAATTATTTGGGTGTAATTAGCTGGACTTCTCATTTTCTGTTTGTCTTTGCACATCTGCTTATGGCCCTGGTCTGTGACTCGTGAGCTGACGTGGGCCGACTGCGTCACTCTGTGTCCCTGACTGTGGGCTGCATTCAGCCAGAAAGAGGCCCTAGCAATGAGAGGCTGAGGCACTTACTTTTCTGGCTTTTGTTTTGTTTTTTGTTTTTTTAAGCGAGAATCCATAGAGACTTCATTTTAGAGGTGGATTTCTGTGACATGGATAAAGCTTCAGAGCCTCTCACACATGCGGGTTTTTCTCTGAGATCTAGGGCAGAGGTCCTACGTGTGTCCACGTGGCTGGATGCTTTTGTTAAAAGGAAAAAATATTCTAAAGTTGGGAAGTACACAATGAAAAGATACTTTAGACATTTCAATTAAACCTAAAAATTTGAGACTCCTGATTAGGACACAGATGAAAGACACGTTCCCTGATCATCTCCCTCTGTGTTTATTTTATTAAAGAGACAATTTAAGTAACAAAATCCATAAAATAGGAAGCAAAAGTGATAATTCAAAAGGCTAGGCTATGATAAACTATTCTGATTGAGAAATAAAGTAAAATTCTTTTCTGACCACACTTCAAGCAATAATTCATTAAGAGAAAGAAGTAAATTATGAATAGAAAGAATGAATAGGCTCTTGACTTGTTTGATAATCTAATTAACAAACAGAAATGAATCATACAGACACATTAGAGAATGATATAAATTTGGTGGTGCTTTGACATGAATTACTGACATTGATATAATCTAAAACTCACAAGACACTTTAATGAGGACACTTAGGACAAATTGGTTAATGACTACTGTCACTTCAAAGAGTGTTTATTAGTTACTACCCAAGGAAACTTGAAATATCCTGTAAGCTTACAACTTATGCATAAATAATTGGTGGAAGTCTCCCCACATTTTATAAACAAAAAAGTATGAATTCATTATGAATTCTGATGCTAAAATAACTTTCTAATCTATCAATGATGAACATATCTAAATCCACCATTAAAGTATTGATTGACTTTGCTTTTCTCCCTAGAAAATTTTACAAAATGTGAAGAAGTAATCAAAATTCACAAAACTGTCAGAAAAACATTTTAAAGTATTTCAGCTTTCTTTCAGTAACCTGTTAAAATTCTTTCTCCTTTTTATTGGATTTCACGGATGGTGGTATTTGTTAGACATTAAACATTTGTGGTTTTCATTTTAATATATTCTTATCACACTTAATTTTGTATTTGGAATTTTGTTTTCTTACTCTTGAAAAGAATGTCCCAAATTACGTAAACTTAGTTTCTCTAAAACCTCAAACAGTCCTTTTCTGATGGGCCTGATCTAAGTTGACTTTAATAGGCTTCATAACAATTCCGCCACCTCAGTCCTTTGGCCCTCAAGTTGGTAAATCTGTACTTTGGTGACTCCCTAAAGGACTGTATGATCTTTTGTTGGTCTTTTTAAATTGTGGCACTGTCGGTATGTAACTTGGATAGTTCTGTGCTGTGGCCTGTCTTGTGCATTGTAATACAGTTACAGTCATCCTTTCCCTTTCCTCCAAGAAAAGCCAGGTTCTATTCTCCAATGGGAAAGTCAAAATTATCCCCAGACTTTGCCAGATACTCCTGATAGGAATACATAGTCACTTTCAGGTGAGGACCACTTTGTAAAGGATGGATTTGCTAAATTCCTCCAACTGCTCCTTCAATTTGTGACTTTTTCTTAGAAATGCCTATCAAATACTGTTTCAGTTTCTTTCCGTGATGTGTATATATAATGTAACAAAAAAGATTCGAACAAAAAATACTGTTTCAGAATGATAACATACAAAAATTCTGATAAGGGTTGAACATAACTATCATTTTTTCTTTAAAAAAGAAATGATTTGTTGAAATGAAGAATACTTTTTCTTCTTTTAAAGGAAAAACTTTACAGTATATTCCTGAAAGTGCAGTGATAGATGCAAATTATTTCTAGATGCTGGGTGGTTTAATGTGAAAGAAAAATATGGATACTAAATGATAAATATAAAAATGGAAAAAAAATGGAGAATACATTCTGTGAAGAGAAAGGCATAATAAAGATTGTCACTTTGTGGTACATGCTGTAATCCCAGCCCTCTGAGCAGCTGGGGCAGGAGAACCCAACACTTTCAATTCAGCCTGGGCAATTTAGTAACAGTGAGATTCTGTCTCATAACACACACGCACGTGTGCGCGCGCACACACACACACACACACACACACAAAGCTTCTCCATTAAAGGGTAGAAGTCTTATTTAACTCAAACTGCTTGGACACATTTTTTTTTTTTTTGAGACAGGTTCTCACTTTGTAGTTCAGGCTAGCCCTGAGCTCACTATGTAGCCCAGGCAAGCCTCGAACTCAGCAATCCTCCTGCCTCTGCCTCCTGAGTGCTGGGATTACAGGCGTGAGCCACCACGCCCGGCTTGGATACATTTTCTGATCAAGTATTTGTTGGCTGATATTCAAGATCAGAAAATAAAGTTGAAGAAAAACTGAGCAGAAACATGAGTTTCCATATGGCAGGAGAAAGAAAGATCGCACAGATTAAGCCAAGTCACTGAAAAGAAAATTAAAACAAAACCTAGCTGTTGATGGACATTATAGGCTGCTTTCAGGATTTAGGTATTATGAATTCTGCATTGGCGGATGAATTGATAAAAAAAAAGTGGTATTTAAACACAATGGAGTACTATTTCACCATTAAGTAGGACAAACGACTCATTTTGCAGGAAAATTGATGCATTTTGAGATTTATAATGCTAAGTAAAATAAAACAGACACACAAGCTTATATATCACATGGATTTTCTTTTTTCATTTTGTAAATACATTTTTGTTTTTAAAATTTAATTTATTTGTACATTATATATACACATCACAATTACACTCCATATTGAGAATTTGTATCAGTAAATGTGTTCTAGATCGATATTGTGAAATAGAAATTATTTAAAGGGAAATGGGGTTTAGGGGTAAATAATGAGGGGAAAGAAAAGAATTGTTGGTAAAAAAAGGAAACAAAGCTTGTGTTTATAGGGGCAGGGGTTGTAGGGTGGTTAGGGAAAAGGGAAAAATGAAAATTATGTCATGTGCTAGTACATGGCTTTTCTTATATGAAAAACAAACTATAAAAAACAAAATAAAAATAGATAATAGATAAATCTTTTTCAAATTGAAAAAAATTAGCCTAATTAATATCAACTGCTCATCATGTGCTAAACATTTTAAAAGCATGGTCTCATTTAATATTCCAGTGACCTTATAGAGTACTATTACTTGTTATAGAGAAGAGGACTGAGAAATTTTACCAATGTTGTTTAAACTAATTAAAGGATTAGGCTAGTATTATAAAAATCCCAAACTCAGCAATATGATTTTGTATGTAGAAAATCCAAAAGAATACACAAAACTAAAATATTCTCCCTTTAAATATTCTAGTACCTGAAAACAGGTTCAGCAAGATTCCAGGATAGAAGATCAGCTTTTTTGATTACTAGAAAATAAATTTAAAATAAAATTAAGAAATCAGTTTAATTCACAATAATATAAAAACTCAGAAATAAATAAAACCAAGTAAATGCAAATGATACTTAACAAAACTATAAAATATTGTTAAAAGAAATTGAAGTATGTTAAGTAAACATGAAGATCATGTCATGATTTAGAAGAATAAGTATTGTTAATATGGCAGTTACCCCTCATTTTTAAAAATTGAATTATTTATTGGTACATTTTATAGAGAACTCACAATCACACTCAACACTGGGGAATTTATACCAGTATATGTCACAAGTAAATTCTCATTTTTACCCATATCCCTACACACCCCACATATACATGTGCTTTCTTTTTCTTTTCAAATTATATTTATTCTTTCCACTCATTACTTTCCCCTACCACATTCTGTTTGAGTATTTCCTAGTTCACAAACTCTATATTCTAGAACTCATTTACATCTACAGGTTCTCATACCAGAGAAAAGATATGGTATTCACATATCTGTGATCTATTTATTTCACTTATTAGTGTGTCCTTGAGGTGTGTCTGCTTGCACACAAATGAATGGAACTTGTCATTCTTTATGGCAGAGTAATATCCAGATTGTTTTTTTAATCTAATTTATTTTATTGGTACATTATATATACACATCACAATTACACTCCACATTGAGAATTTGTACTAGTATATGACATGACTTAATTCTCATTTTGCCCCTTCCCCTTCCTACTCTACAATCCCTCTGCCTCTATATACACAAGCTTTGTTTCCTTTTTTTCCCATCAATTTTTTCATTCCTTTCATTATTTACCCCTAAACTCCATTTCCCTTGGAATATTTACTATTTCATAATATTGATTGTGCATTCTAGAACTCGTTTACAATTTGTTTCTCAAACCAGAGAAAAGATACAATATTTACACATCTGTGCATCACACATTGTTTTACAACATTATCTCTATCAAAATCCCAGAAGGTTATTTTTCATAATAATTGATAAAGTAATCCCCACAGTATATATATATATATATATATATATATATATATATATATATATATATATATTCAAAGGGTGAAGATAGAGTAACCAGTTTTGAAAAAAAAAATTAGAAGACTTAGAGAATCCAATCTTAAAAGTTTTGGGGAAGTATAGTAATTGGCAACACGGGATTGATTCCATCTATCTATCTATCTATCTATCTATCTATCTATCTATCTATCATCTATCTATCTATCATCTATCAATCATCTATCTATCTATCATCTATCCATCTATCTATCATCTATCTATCATCTATCAATCATCTATCTATCTATCTATGATCTATCTTCAGTGGAAAAGATAGTCTGAAAATAAAGGGCATTCAGTGGGGAAAGAAATTTTTTACCAAATTGTGCAGAACGAGCACACATGCATATAAATAACCCAACATCTTTGCCTCATATCATACATTAATCAAATTCAAATGAATTGACCATTAGCTTAAATAACAAGGTACAACTTCTGCCAGATGACAAAGGGCAAACCTGAGTCAGGGAAACATTTCTTAGGGTATGAGCCAAAGGGAAAAAAATGCATCAGAGAAAAATTCAATAGACTTGACTTTATAAAGATACGATACTTATTTCTTCAAAAGAGACTTAGGAAAATAAAAGGATGAGACAATTTGGAAGAAAATACATATTTGACAAAATATTTATATAGAGGACACATGCAGAAATTCTACAACTGAAAAATATGGCAGACCAAGAAAATAAAGTGTTGAGAATATTTCAATCCATTCCTCCCCAAATACATCTAAATTTTATTAAGTAAAGGAAAAGATGCTCAAAAATAATGCTCCTGAAAACATGCAAAGTTTGATTACATAAGCCACCTATTAGCAAGAGTGTAATTAAAAAATACTGAATATCTGTGAGGTTGTAAAATTGAACTTTTATATGTTGCCAGTGGAAATATAAAATGTTGCAACTACTTTGGTAAATGGGTTGATAGTTTTTTTTTTAAAGTAAATGTAAGCTGCATGTAGTAGTGCTTAATTCCAGCATTTGGGAGGCTGAGGCAGGAGGTTGTCTTCATTTCAAGCTCAGCTAGACTACATAGTGAAACCCTGTCTCAAAGCAACCAATCAACCAAACAAATGAAGCTAAATGTAAATTTACCCTATTGACTCATAGGGCTACTTCCAGTACCTACCTAGGAGAAATATAAACTTATGACCACGTAAGACTTGTGACTGCACATGTTCGTAACAGCCTCATTCATAAAAACTCTAAACTAGAAACAATCCAAATAATCATTAAGTGATAGTTATATAAATGATGTATTTGTACAATGGAATGTTATTCAGCTATAAAAAGAGTAAACTATTGACACATGCTATGGTATGTGCTAAAAAACATGGGCAGTGAAAGAAGCCAGGCACAAATTCCATGTCTTATTTGATTCTATTTACAGCATAAATAAATCTTTAGAGCCAATCTATATGGATTGTGATGATAATGCAACAATTCTATAAATTTAGCAAAAATAATTGAATTGTGAATTGTATACTTTATGACCTATACATTATATTCTAGCAAACTTATTTTAAAAAGATAGCACTGATAGAAAATTAATATTTGGACAAACAAAAATGGAAATCAGTGTTTCAAGGTCAGACACAGAGATTTTGCTGTCTTATGAAATCAGTAGTAAACTTCACTTAAATTTCCATATTAATAGTTATGTTATTTTTTGTAGGCAGAGGGATATATGGTAAGTATTTGTAATTGAGTATAACTCTGGAGGTATTAGAGTGAAAAACAACGTTGTCTTTTAGGTAGAAAAGGATTGCTGGACACAGAATAGGTTTGCCCAATTTTACTGTCTTTCTTTCTCTTCCTTCCTTTCTTTCTTTCTTTCTTTCTTTCTTTCTTTCTTTCTTTCTTTCTTTCTTTCTTTCTTTCTTTCTTTCTTTCTTTCTTTCTTTCTTTCTTTCTTTCTTTCTTTCT
>PVIC010029490.1:0-22432 GCA_004025085.1 Thryonomys swinderianus
AAATCCAAGGTCACGAAAATTCAGTGCTGTTTTTTTCAATAACTCTTATGATTTTAGCTTTTATATTTAGGTCATTGATTTGAATTACAATTAACATTTTTGAATCATTACATGACCAGAACTTCACATAAATTATTCCTTTTTATTCTCATAAGAATGTTTTGAGGTAAGTACTTTCATTATTTCTATGTTGGTAAATAAAGAAAATGTGGGTTAGCAAGGTTATCTAATTCACCCAAGTTCACAAAGCTGGTAAGTAGGATCCAGCAGTTTGACAAAGAACTTTTAATTCCAGAGCCAGTGTTATTTCCCACTTTCCAAGATATAAGAAAGAAAATCAGTGGGAAGGAAAATAGGCTTTCTCTCTCCCTCTCTCTCTCTCCTTTCTTTCTTTCCTTCTTTCTTTCTTTTCTGTTTTGACTGACTATATGTTTTACTAGTTCATATTAATTACCCAAAATAATGGATTTCATGGTGACATGTTCATACGTGTATATTACTTGCTTTAATCACCTTCCTTTTACCTTCCCTTATCCTCCTTGTGATCACTTTGGTCTTCTGTAACAGTCTCCTTTTCACCTTCCTAAGATCCTCTTCCTATCTAGATTCCACATAGTTGAGAGAAAGTATGCATTACTTTTCCTGATAAACCTGCTCCTTTCATCTAGTATGATGATCTCCAGTTCCATTTCTGACAACTGATAAAATTCCATTCTCTTTTATAACTGAATAATAGTATACTGGGGACATGTACCCCATTTTCATTATCCATTCATCCATAAATCAGCTTGGGTTGACTCCACAATTTGGCTGAAGTGCATTGTGCCTTGATAAACATGGGAATGGAGGTGTTCCTGTAGCATGTGCTGACTTTTATGTCCTTCCAGTGTACAGCAAGGAGTGGTTTCCTGGCGGTGGAAGTGAGTGACCCTTTCATGACCATGACCACAGGTCCTTTGAGTAGCCTCTTCCTCAGACTCTTATTCCCATCCCCTCTCATACCTCTTCAGTCCTAGACATAGAAATGGGAGATAAGGAGTTTTTCGTATATGATACAGGTAAGACACAGTTGGTGAAATGCAAGAAAAACTTAACTGTCATTTGTGACACTGTTTCTATAGAAACTGATGTTCTGAATCCCAAACAACACATGCACAAGTAGCTCCTGGAAGGAAATCTGTTTGTTGGGTTGAGCTCCTCTGTTTTGTGCCTGCCTTTTTCTCTGTCTCTCAGCAGCCTGCTGGAAAGAGCATTCCACATCTCTTCCAACAAAAATTTGACTTCAGAAAATGTGTTTGAAATGTGTTATTACTTTATGAGGTTAGACCAAACGCTATTTAGCGCAGCTGTTAACTTTGAAAGATTAGCTAGTTCTAAAATTATAGAACTAGAAAGAAAGGTGGTTAATTCTCCTAAAGTCCAAGAATAGGAAAAACTTTTTAAAACTATGACTACACAATGTGTAAATCACGCAGGAAAAAAATAACGAACGAAACTATCTAAGTAGCTTTAAGCTTTTGCATGGAAAATACACAGTGTAAGTAATGTGTGAAAAGTATGGCAAGCTAGGGAAAAAGAAAACTGGAATGTATAGTATGGAAAAAAGAATAATTTCTCTATTATAGCAAAACCAAAAAAAAAAAAGGATGACAACCTAATAGAAGTGGCCAAGAGATATGAATAAGGCATAGACAAGTATATTCTGCCTCATTCACAATATGAAAAAAATACAAATTAAAAGTCCTTAAATGCTTGTATTCCAGACAGAGTGACAAGCATCTATATGTAACATACTATGTTTTGGCAAGGCAGTGGAAAACACATTGTTGATGAAAATGCCTGACTGTACACCTCTCCCAGGCCATAACCCTGTGCAACGTATCTTTGGAGCTTTTCCTAGCAAGAGGCAGAGTCCATATCCCCGATTTAGGAAGATGAGCAGCACTCAGGAGGGCACTGTTGTACCAGGCCTGTCAGAGCCCTCGAGCCAACAAGTGGACATGCTTCAGATTTTGGATGATGGGAGATGTGTGGCCTGGTCATTTCAACAACATATGAGGACAGCTGATCTCCTATTGACCTTCGACCCAGTAAAGAGCCCATATTAACAACAAGAGCCCAGCCTAAAGGACTACCCACAGCATTATGAACTAAGTAAATTAAGGGTGTTTTCAGCAACTAATTAGAGAAATGTTTTATGTAGCTAAAGCTGACACAAATAATCTCAGATATACCTGATAAGACTATAAAGAGTTCCTATAAAGTAAAAACTGTTATAATCTATCCACATTACATATGGGTTTTATTTTTGACCAATTCTATATCTATGAATCTATCTTGAAGGTATCCTATAAAACTATGAAATAAATTAATTTTTTATTAACTTATTTTAAATATTACTTATAACATATGTGCTTCTGCTAGAAAAACAGCCATAAGGAAGATAAACAAAATACAAATAAAAATATGAAAGTGAGAGAGTTGTGTTGACAGGAACTGAAAAACTTAGAGTTATCTACAAATAAATTATCATATAATGTTTACTTTTAAACCATTTAAATATTTTATGAATTATAAAATTCAATAAAATATTCTAATAACACAATAATGACGTGGTCTGACCAAAATGTGACTCTTGAACTGAATACATGCAGTCAAGTGTACACAAAGGGAAAAAAAAAGCCTTCAGCAAAGAAGTCCCTTTAGTTCTTTTTAAAATTGATTTTATTGGTACATTTGATATATACATTATGATCACATTCAACATTGAAATTCTGTACCAGTACATTACCCAGTTTTTTTTTTTCTTTGAGACAGGCTCCCACTTTGTAGTTCAGTCTGGCCCTGAGCTCATTATATAGCTCAGGCAAGCCTCCAGTTCACAATAGTCCTCCTTCTCCAGTAAAATATCCACTAGCATATTAAAAAGATTATTTTTCATTATTAAGAAGGATTTATTCCAGGAGGAGAGGATGGATCAACATATATAAATTAATGTGTGATATTTCATATCAATAGTTTGAAGAACAAAAACCACCTATGTTAATATATGTGGGAAAAGCATTTTGGAGAACCTAATATTACTTCATGAGAAAAACTCTGAATAAGCTAGGTATGGAAGAGGGGCCCGGGGATGTAGCTCAGGGGTGCCACGCCTATGTGGCAAGTGCAAAGACCTGAGTTTAATCCCCAGTACTTCCTAAAAACAGTAGTTATGGGAGAATTGTACCTCAATATAATAAAGATCATATGGAAGCAAGTCACAGGTCACATCATACTGTATGGGGAAAAGCTGAAGTCTTTCTAAGATCTGGAGCTATGCAAAGAGGCTCAATTCTTAGGACTTTTATCCAACACGATGTTTCACACCATAGCCAGAACAATCAAGCAATTGGAGGAAATCAAAGGTATCCAAATTAGAAAAGAAATCAAAATATCACTGTAGGAAATTGGCGTGATCTTATTATAGAAAACTTTTAAAATTTCACAAAAAATTATTAGGATGAACAAATGCATTCAGCAACATTGCAGAATGCAAAATCAACATACAAAAATCCAAAAATAAAATGATAAATAAAAAATTAACAATATTTCTATTGCCAATCATAAGTTACGAGAAAAAGAAATCAAGAAAACAATCTCATTTATAACAGCAACAACAAAAGAGTAATACCTTATAATAAATTTAACCTAAGAGGTAAAAGACCTCCACAATAAAAATATAAATAGTAGTTAAAATAAATTAAAGAGGTTCTAAAACATAGAAAAATATACACTGTTAAAATTTTCCCCAAATCATCTATAGATTCAATACAATCCTCATCAAAACACAAATGGGATTCTTCACATAACTAGAATAAAAAGTCCTAAAGTTTACATGCACCCCTCCCCTAAAAAAGCCCCAAAGAGCTAAACAATCTTGAATAAAAAGCTCAAAACTCATGGCTTGTGAAGAGATAGTCCACACAATGGGATAAAACATTTGCCAATTGTGTGTATAACTAACCATTCAGATTAAATGAGGAACTCAACTGTGTAGCAAATTAATAGTGATAGTCTGACCCAAAGTAGGCTCTAGCCAGGTGTTGTGGCATCTGTAGTCCAAGCTACCTGTGAGCCTGGGGACAGAGGAACATCTTCAGCCCAGTTCAAGGCTCCCTTGGACAACACAGGCAAACTGCATTTCAAAAATAAAAGTTATAAAATTTAAATTTTAAAAGGGCAATAAACATAAATAGATATTTCTTAAAACATGACATAGAAATGACCAAAAGTAATGTGGAAGATGTGCAATGACATTCATCTTCAAAGAAGTGCAAATCGGTGTCACAGTTTGCTATCATCCTGCCCCAGTAAAAATCACCACGGTCACAAGGATATAAGAAGCCAGGCCTGGCAGAACTCATGTTCCAGCGCTCAGAGGGGCTGAGGCAGGAGAGTTGCCAGTTTGAGCCCAGCTGGGGCAACTCACTGACTTAGTGAGACCCTTTCTCAGAGTAAAATATAAAAAGGGCATTGGGGTACATTTCAGAATATCAGCCCTGGAACTCACTTCCAATGCTATAGAAAAGTATAAAATAAAAGTAAAAGATTTGAAGAAAAGGAAATTTCTTTATCTCCACTCCCTACAAGGAATGTGAACAACACATACCACACATGAATTAGTTTATGTAGGGGCGGGGGGTTATAGGGTGGGTAGGGGAGGGGGAATAATGAGAATTAAGTCATGTCCTATACTGGTACAAATTCTCAACCTTGAGTGTAATTGTGATGTGTATATATAATGTACCACTGAATTAAATTTTTTAAAAAATGAAAAAATAATTTTAAAAGAGAATTTTTGCATACTATTGGTAGGGATATAAATTAGTATGTTATGGAAATCTGCATGAAAGTCCCTTAAAAGCTAAAAATATAACTATTATACTATCCAACAGTATCAAAACAAAATTAAATCACTAGCTCCAAGAGGCATTCCTGTTTATTGCAACATTAAACACAACAGAGAGGAAATAGGAACAAAATAAGTGCCTGTGTTAGTGACTGTGACAAAACATTGGGAAAATCAACTTGAAAAAGGTTTATTTCCACTTACAGTTTTAGAAGTGAAAATAAATATGGAGGCAAAGGGGGTAGGGTGGGTAGGGAAAGAGGAAAAATGAGAAGTTTTGTCATATACTGGTACAAATTCTCAGTGTGGAGTGTAATCGTGATGTGTATATATAATGTATCAATAAAATGTACCAAAATACAATATATATATACACAAGGTAATATGACCTAGGCATTAATAAAGGTGAAATCCTCTCATTGGAGAAATTTAGACAGATCTAAATTTAGATAGATCCACTCATTTGTGGTACCTAAAAAATTGATTTCATAAGACTTGAGGAGATATGTCATACATGTCCCACTTCTCACCATGAATATAATCATTACACACTACAAACAGGTCCTAATAAAACTGAGAACAAAATGGTTACTGAATTCTGGAGAGAGTAGGGAGGAGAGGGACTAGGGAAGAAAAACATTGGTCAACAGTTTGCAAATTAGAGTGAACTAGAAATCAGCTCTGGGGTTCTATTACACACTACAATAATTATAAATATGAAACTGTAGTCTGTACAGTATTTCAGAAAGTTAGAAGACAGCATTTTGACTAATTTATTACAGAGAAATGTTAAATGATTTAGGAGACAGTTATGGTGACCCGGACATGAATATCACACAACGCATACATATATTGTAACATCACTTGATATCAATAAACATGGATAATTCTGTTAACTGTAAGTGAATATGTCAAAGTATACACAAAGAAAAAAAAGGAAATCTAAACTTATTCCAAGCACAAAAGTGACAGCAACATTGAAGTTTAGTCAATAGGTGCTTGTTATGGCTGAATGACTCTCCCAGTTCATTTTGTGGTTGTTCTTTTTGTGGGGTTTTATTTTTTTGCATTGTTTTTAATGAGTATGATTATTTTATGTTTCATAACTGTGTCTGGGAATTTTTCCCAAAGATTTTATGAGTATTTTTATGATGTGTAATATACATCCTGAATGTGCAGCTGAAAATACCGAAGTCCATGCTCCCAAAGTCAACCTTTGCATGCATCTGTTCTCACCAAACAAGCCAGGCTGACTTCCAGCCTAAAAAAGGGAGACTTTTAAGTCTCCCTTAAAGTTTAATAGGAGTTTTCCGCTTATGTGTGGTGTTTGTTTGGAAAAAATGAGGAGTGGAGTAGCTTGGGTTTCCAAACCCTAGATAAATCCCATGTGTCTCTGATCAGAACTTGGTTCCTTTCTCTGTATGTTTCAGTTCAGTCACAAAATTGATAAAATCCAAAATCTTTTTGATAAAAATGTAGTTCGACTTCATTTTCGAGGGTGACATTTGCTATGATAGTCTAATATGTCCGGTGGATTCTCAACAATAATTCTAGGGTAATAGCCAAGTTGTTCTGCATTCAAACTAATTCTTCTGGTGTAGAGTCCCACTTACAGGAGCGGTTTCATGAGTTCTCTGAATGAAACATTTCTTTGGAAGCAGATGCTTCTTGACTTCTAACTGAAATTTAAATGTTTCATCCCTAGAGTTAAGAGATTATAGTAAAATCTGGTTGTAAAATGAAAGCATAATTAGTTTTAAGATAGACAACTTTTTTCATCAGCCAAATGTTTCTTGCAATGTTAGAATGTAAAAAAAAAACCTCATCATCAAACAATTTAATTTTCCTCATAATATGGTGTACATCAGGTACTCGGGCCCTAAATGCTTGAATACTATGAATCTAACCAGCATGGATTTCTATAAATATCATGCCTTCAGAAAAGAAGTTTGGGATGTGTGGGGTATTTACTTTTCTCTTTCCCAAATAAGAGACAGAATGTTTAAGTTTTAGAGAGATTAGAGAAGGGAACTTGGTGGAAATCGCCTTGCGAGGGCAGGAGGATGCGTTTTCCTTCGGTAATTACTGGAGAGAGTGAAGCATCTGTCTGGCGAACACAGCTTAGCGTGAAAACGGGACCACACACGTCTTGAGCAGCGTCCGAGCAGAGCGCAGGGCGGCAAGGCGAGGTCCAGAGCTCCCTCAAGTGTTCCTCTAGCCGAGCGAGCTGGGTGCTTCGCCCCATTTTACTGGAAGAATATTTCCACGCAAATCCTGTACATGGGCTCACGACGATAAATAACGCGGCATTTCCTTTTTTTGCCCTGAAGGTCTTACTCTTATCAATAAAGTACATGTTTTTTAAAAAATGTTAGAAATATGTTTGGTTCCTTTTGAAGTTGGCAGAATTTCCTACAGAGATTTCAAGGAACTAACAAGATACTATGAGAAAAATGGACATGGATGTACGTTTGAAAAGTGAATTTCAATGTGGTGCCACTAAAAAAAAAAATAAAGTACAACTTTTAAAGAGTCATTTGTACTCCAAATGTCTCTAGAGCAAATGTAACAATCATACAGTATGAAAAGCCACAGGTAAGGGAAGACTGGCTGCTTTTCAGTTCCCAGGAAGGGTATATAAACTGAGGTGACTGGCTACTGGGCAAAATTTCTGAACCTGCACTCTCCTCCATTTGCCCAGCACCATTTCCTCTAGTAATATATCCCAAACCTAGCTAGAGTAGAGGAAGCTGACACGGTGACAGAACAATATACGTGTCCTCTCCTCTTGATAGTTCTTAGTCCAATGTACAAGTGGGTGACCTAGGCAATGGCAGTCAGACTTTTTGTCCATGAATTTTCAAGATCATGGTAAGGTTGAAGAAACACTCCCTGAACTGTTGGCAACATAAGTCCCTGGTCCCCACTGCATGGAGAACACCCGTCTAGAGTACAAGAGACTAAAATCTAAGATGCAGACATCACTGGATAATTGCAGTCAAGTTCTACTTCTCTTTGATATCAGTTCGCCCTGTCTGAACCTCATTCACCACTGGCTCCTCTTACTGGCATCAGACAGCAACCTTCTAATATGCTCATTAAGTTAGACCTGATTATCATTATTCACCAAATCAAGTATATGTTTGAAGCACCTGCTATTTACAGATTTTTCATGAAAACTTGGGACTTGAAAATCGTATTTTATCAATACAGCTGATAGGAATCCAGACTCCCTTAATTTTACCTGTTTTTACCCTTCCCTGGTTGAAATTCCAATTATCTCAGTATCCATCTAATCTAATTGAGCTTAGTTTTGTACTATTTTGTTCACTCTAATTGATACACCTACATTATCAGATAATGATATTGCAAATTACTTTGGTTAATACTATTATTAATAGATACTATAACGAACATTGTTAAAGAGCAAGACGTCGTTCCAAGTTCATCTTATACCTTTGTTGGACTCTTTTAATACTACTGTAAGTTAGCTGTTCATGTAACACTATTTCACAAACACACTGAGACACAGAGAAGTTCAATAAAGTGCCCAAAGTAACATGTATGAAATCTGTGAAGCATATGTAAGAAAATTAAATTGCTCCCAAAGAACTCGGAATCCAGTGGCACACCATCCCCCACCCATCCCTACTCCGAGGCCACTGAGTTAGTGTCCATCCTCCTGGGGATGTGGAGAGGCTTGAAGACAATCAAATTCCCACCTCACCCTGCCTGACTCCCACAGTTCTTTACGAAGGAATAATTGCAGCTCCTTCGAGCATTGCACTCTCGCTCTCTATCTAGAAGCTTCCCAAGGTGAGCCTACTTCCGGCACCTTTAAGGAAGCCCACTGGCAAGTGGAAAAACAGCACAGAAAAGAGGTCAGGCCACAGTCCCTTTCCCCCCATTAGCACAGTATGTTAAGTGGGAAAAATGGATTCTCATATCTATCATTTTTATTTATATTCATTACCTGATGCCCCATAGACTTTTGAATTTATGAGTCTCAGATATGATAAAATAATGCCTATTTGTGAATAAAATATATCAGTGATATTAATATAGCTAATTGAGTACTTCTGTACTAAATATTTCATACATAGTATTTAATAAATACCAATGTAAACTTCATTTTACAAATGTCAGTAGAATTTAGACAAATTATTTAATTTCTCACAAATATGTAATTTGCTAGTAATCAATTCAAATCAAAGCTACATTTCTTTGAGCCTGTCCTTCTTTCATTCAGTCTAGCTCTGTAAGTTATAAAATTTTTGATTTAACCAAAGACTAGTGGTCTCCATAATATTTTTTAAATTGAATTCTTTGATACATATTATATACAGCTCACAGTCACACTCAATATTGGGGAATTTGTACCAGTATATGACATGAGTTAATTATCATTTTTACCCATATCCCTACCTAACCTACAACCTCCCACCCCTATATACATGTGCTTTCTTTTTCTTTTCAAAACACATTTATAATTTCCCCTCATTACTTTCCCCTACTACATTCCCTTTGAATATTTCCTATTTCATAAAATCTATCATACATTCTTAAACTCATTTACATCACCAGGCTCTCATATTAGAGAAAAGTATGGTATTTGCATAGCTGTGACCTATTTATTTCACTTATTAGTGTGTCCTCATGGTGTGTCCATTTGAGTATAAATGATTCAAACTTGTCATTCGTTATGGCAGAGTAATACTCCATTTTATTAAAAAAAACCATATCTTCTTTATCCAGTCTCCACTTGATGGGCATCTGGGTTGTTTCCAAGATTGAGCTATCACGAACTAAGCTGCTATGAACATGGGTGCACATATGTCTTTACGATATGATTCTTTTAATTCTTTCGAGTATATTCCTAACAGGGGAATAGCAGGGTCAAATAAATGGGTGAGATTGTAGGCTTGTGCAACCATTGTTGAGATCAGTGTGGAGATCCCATAATCTTTTATTATTTCTGAGACTCTGTTAAATTATAGCTCTAGGAAGATATTGAGAGTGATAGTTACTCAAGACTCAGCACAGGTGAAAAACATAGAATATACATAATAAGTTTACAGTAATAACTTTATAGCATGATATTTGTTTGTTTAATATTTCGGTATTTGATTAAATTACTAACAACTTCAAACTGAATTTTAAATTACTTTCTCCAAAGCCATCCATCCTGGGATATCCCTTGATATGAAGCCAAATATCTTGGGCTAGGATCTGCCAGCAGGAACTTTAAACATTACCAGTTTAGATTATAAACCAGAGAGTATGAAATTCTCCTCCTCTATATCAGGATCCTAAGAACTAAGATAGAAAAACACTACTGATAGCTCTTAGCTAGTCTTCATAGTACATATGTTTTAGACCTCATGTTATCCTGGACTCTCTTCTCAGCATTATGTGCAGCTAATCAATAACTTTCTTAAGAAGGGGTGCTCAGAGGATAGAACTCATAAGGGAATAATACAAGTTAACTTTTGATGCATAATTTTATTTTCTAAGCACTGTTCCTAAATTATTACATATTTTAACATAGTCTTCATATCACTTTTCTGATGTACTATTATTATTGCTAT
Organism: Thryonomys swinderianus; assembly: GCA_004025085.1. Taxonomy (NCBI): domain Eukaryota; kingdom Metazoa; phylum Chordata; class Mammalia; order Rodentia; family Thryonomyidae; genus Thryonomys; species Thryonomys swinderianus. The sequence continues at coordinate 10,480 of PVIC010029490.1, forward strand.
TTTATTAGCCATAGAAAGGTTTACTAATTCACCCAAGGTTACTCAGCTAATAAGTGGAATGCAATTAATTCAAATCCAAACAATTTTGTCTCTGAAGTTCATACTATGATCTACAAAGTCCACATCAAATGTATATACCCCTTAGATAAAAAAGCATTTCAATCATGCATGTAAGCAAAGAAATGGACATTTTTCCAAAATAAGAAACCATCTGTAACTACCAAATGCTTTAATAATGCTAAGAGCCCAAAATTAGTTGAGAGGAAATGCAAACTCTTTTATGATGAGGATGGAAGTTGTATAACGTTTCTTCAAAGCAATTTCACATTACATAACTGGAATCTCAGAAAGATATTTTTGGGGAATGCAGCCTCTGGAAGTACTGAAATATGTAATTACAAGGATATATGATGCTATGAATTTTAAACATCAAAAACTATATAAAAATCCAACTGGGGATTAAGTAAAATTTTGAGGCATCCATCAATGAAATACAGAGAGACCATTAAAAATGCTGCCACACAATTGTCCATAATACAAAGTAAGTTCCTTCTACTTTGTCACTGAGTGGGCTAGAAGAGAAAAGAAGACATAAATTGAGAGAAACTGGAACAGAAACAAGAAATCAAATTACACAGATTAACTAATCTTTCACATGGATTCTCCACAGAACTGTCTCTTACAAAAAAAAAAACTCCCTTAATAATTCAACTCACAGAAATTTGACTATTCTAAGTATTTTCAGAAGTATCCCTTTTAAGGAAAGAGAGGACTATTTTTTAACTAAGTAAGAATTGTTCATTCCTGAATTTCACATAACAGATGATCTTTATTGGACTGTGTTACACTCCGGTGTTTATCACTATTGTAGATTTTAATATTCATTTTCTACCTTATTTCACCATTTGTGGGAGAGAAGAATCTCTAAGTCCTCTCACTCCATCTGTGAGAATGGTTTTCAGCTGCCTCACTTGCAATCCTTTTAGAAAAAGATTTACAGCAGGGCAATTACAGTGACACATGCCTGTAATTCCAGAACTAGGGAGGCTGAGTCAGGAGGGTTGGGTTCAGTTCAAGGCCAGCCTGGCCTACAAAGTGAGTTCAAGGCCGTCCTGAACTATATAGTGAGACCCTGTCTCAAAAAAGAAACTTAAAATGACATGTGGAGATATAAAGAAAATTATTTATGTTTCTACTCCACTGAGATCTTCATTTACTCTCTGAATTAAATTCAAAAAAATACAGTTGACCTGATATAAGGAGTTTCAATCTCTCTACTTTGTGCTAGCTAAGAAATATAGCATGAAGCACAATATTTTTGTAAAGAAAATAATACCATCTTTATTGCAGAAGATATAAAAATAAATGCAGAAGTGAAAGAGAACTACCCACACTCCTACCAATTGTACCGCATTTAACATTTTGTGTTTGTATTTCTAGAATTTTCTTGTGGTGACATATTCCTTTTTTATATACATGAAATCACATTTTGTGTCTTCTGCAATATCCTTACACTTACTGAAGTAGCATAAATATCGTTAGTGGCAGTTGCAAATTCTAAAGTAGTATATATACCACATAGTAATATATTCCAGCAAGTCTACTGTTAAAAAATGGAGCAAAGACTCCTTAAATGAAGAAAGCAAAAAAAAAAAAAAAAGACAAAATCTTTTCAAAGTTTGGGATTACAGTCTTTGTGTTATAGTTGCCTTAACATCAATCAAGAATAAAGGGTGTGAAGGAATAAGAAAAAAAATCCACTATTTAATTTGTAAATGGGTAGGGGTATAGGATTGATAGATATATTTTGATATTGTTTATACTATATATTAAGGTACAGGAATTGGAAGACATATATTCTCAATAACTGTTGATGCCAGTATACATTTGTATATTGTTTTTAATGTTTAATATATTTTTAAAAATTTAAGAAATAAACAGACAAAACATTTATATGATCTGAAAAGAAACTGGAGTAAAACTTCTAGTATTTATCATTAACAAAATCTTTTATTAACTATTCCATGTTTATTGATTCATTTCAGTCATAACCTCTTGGAAGGAGTGGTTTATTCCCCTTATTTCACGGGAAGAGATGGAGCCTATGAAGGGTAACATGATTTGCCCAAGGATAGATTCATATATGATGGGAAATCAGCATGGAACTTTTGTCTGGTTCCAATTCTGTTCCTATGAAACAGAAAGACAAGGATATAAACTTGGTTTCGGCATATCCCAAAATCTTCATGCTATTTCACTTCACCACTGCTTCCCGAGAATTCTTCATATACAAAGATATTTCACTGCTTTTCAATAATATGTATTGGATGTCTACTATTTTTCATGAACCATGTTGAGAACTGCATGTGGAAAACTCAATGAGATAGAAAAGGTGCCTTTTTGATGAATTTTATATGCTTGGGGGAAAGATGGGAAATAGGTAAACATATAAACCACAATATAAGCAAGTGGGCTGTCTCACTGCAGTGCTGTTATAGAGCTATGGTCCAAAATGCAGACTTTCCTTGGGCTGGGGATTTAGCTCAAATGGTATTGCACCAACCTTGGACACACAAGGGCCCGAGTTTGATCCCCGGTACCACAAAAAAAATTTTTTAAAATAAATAAATGCAGACTTTCTAGAGAGATCTTTAAGCCAGATGACTGTGTCCTAGGACTGTTCATGTCAGACCAGTTTGGCCAGCAGGGCTTTCACTTGGAAAGATCCTTAACCCACTCATCTCCTGATTCCTAAAACTTGATGCAGGATTCCAAGGTACACCTCTAGTGGAATTCAGATCTTGGCATATTTTCCTTTCATATCAGTGGTCATGGGACTTTGGGATCAGGAGACAGGAAAACCCAATAGTCTACACTGTCAAAAACATATTCCTCGCCGGGCATGGTGGCTCACACCTGTAATCCCAACACTCAGGTGGCAGAGAAAGGACTGCTGAGTTCGAGGCTTGCCTGGCTACATAGTGAACTCAGGGCTAGCCTGAACTACAAAGTGAGACCCTGTCTCAAAAAAAAAAAAAGTATTGCTCAGGTGCATAAGTTCTGGGGGTAGATTTCCTGGGCTCAGAGGCCTCACCATTCATTAGCTGAGAGTGCCTAGGCAAGCTATTGCACTATAGTGGTGTTCTCCATTGGTACAAGGGAAATAATAACAAGAGAGCTTATTTCCTATTACTGTGAACAGTAAGAGAACTTTGAAGAATGTCAGGAACACCATAATGCACCCAGGTCCTTGTAGAATGAGAGTTACAAGAAAGAAGGGGATACTGTTTGTTGTCTATAAATTCACAGTTAACTTGTCTACACTGTGATCTGTATCATCACATTTTTGTATTCTCCTGAGCGTGAGGAAGTGTCTTAATTACTTTTTCTGTTGCCCAGAAAACAAATAAAATACCTTTAGTTAAAGAAGGGGAGGTTTATTGTAAGTCACAGTTTGTACAGGCTGTAGTTCAGCTGCTGGCTGGCCTGATTAGAAGGGAGCATTGTACCAGAGAGGAGAAACAGTTTACGAAAGGCAGAAGGCAGCAAAGCAGTGACTTGGTGAAGAAGTAGCAAGTGAAGACTACTGCTCTCTTTCTGCCCCTTATATGGTACCCTAAGGTTGTGTAGCACTCGCACCCAGGGAGGGCCTTCCAACACCCACTCCCGGAACCATGCCAAACCAATCACTGGACCAACTGGGTCATCACACGTCTTTAACCCCAGCACCACACTCTTAGTCCAACGACCTCCAAAAATCCCACCTATGAACAGAAGAGACTTTGAGGAGAAATTTAAACACAAGCCATAACATACAGTATCAGAATTACTTTCTTCTCATGAGACTTTTCTGGAACTAAAACAAAGAAGAGAAATGAGTTTTGCCTTGAAATTCTAGGTGGTGACGTTCTGCAGTTCATGGAATACCGTGCTTGACTAACACAAGTCATGTATTAGCACATGCCAAATTGTCTTGTTTCTAAATCAGAGTGTTTCGGTGCTTTCTTCACTGTCCTGTTAAGTCAGGAAGATATTTTCCATTACAGTAGCAGGAAGTCTCAGATACTTGAGAAAATTCTTTGCTGTGTTCTTCCCTTTTAATAATTTGTCCAAGCTCTGATTCTCAACTATGGGAAAATTTTATTCAAAATTGTTATTTTACATGGAGGCATTAAAAGCATTGCTTGGTGTGTTATTTCTCTGCATTGCAGTACTCACTGGCATATTCAACAAGGCTTACTGAGTGATGCTCTGTGTATTCCACTGGAGATTCACTCAATGTTTAACAAGACCAGTGAATCTTTGTGTTAAGACTCATGTCTGGATGTCTCCCTCAAAGCCTCCTGCAGTCATAGGTAGGGCTTTTTCAGAGGCGGCTGCATCTAGAGTGTTTGACAGTAGGATTGATTCATGGTGCAGTGCTCGGCTTAAGGGCATTCCAATTCAAAGTGTGACTGCTACCTTCCCTAAATAGCCTAGATACATAAAAGGGGCAGAAAGACACTGTTAAGGTTTCTTGCTTGCTTACTTTTGCTTTTTTCCACCGTGAACTGTCCCCTTCTCCAATGGCTCTCTGCCAAGCCAACCAGGCCTGGAGCCAGCTGATTATGCTCTGAATCCTCTACAAACTGTGAGACGAATAAACCTTTCTTTCCTTAACTTATGGGTATTGAGTATTTTGTCTCAGCAACAAGAAAGTAACTAAGTCACCCTTCCATACACATTGTATGTTCCAGTGGGAGATATAGGTAATTCTTAAAAACAATCACTGATCTGAAAAGAAAATCCAAGGAAAAGGGGAGTGAACAGAATGGGGGATTTGGGAGGGACATAAAAAATACTTCAGAGAAATAATTCCTGAGCTAAAAAGTGTAGGGAAGAAAGATACAATCAAATAAAGTGGAGGCAAGTGAGCCGGGTAGAACTAGCAAGTCTATGAGGTGGAAATAAAGTTGTCATATTAAGGAACAAAGAGAAGGTGACCTGTGTGGCTGTAGCATAGTTAGCAATGCAGAGATGGGGAAACTGGGAGACCAGAAAGGCGAAAAAATCTCCTTCTTGCTTAATGCTTGGATAGCACTGTGGTTCGTGAGTCTTCCTCTTCTCATTCATTACTTTTCTGTGAAGGAGCTGGAGTGAGAGGAAGGACGGGCATAAGCCAAAGGCGCGCTTTTGTCCTCTTGCTGCTGTTGCGATCAGGCAGTGCCATTTTCTGCCACTTGATGGTATAAACACAGATCAATCCAGATTGAATTTCATACTCACACTCGCACGTTATGATCTTCAGAAGCAGGTTACAAAAACCTGTACTTCACTGGGTTCTTCTAAGTCTTAGGCACAACGTCTGCAAAAAGGGGCTAGTGATGAGAGCATATCAGTACAAGGACATAACATCCAAAGATTCAAGCTGCAACATAGTGATAAACACATTAAACCTGGCTTTCTAAGACAGCATGGCATTCATCTTTAGTTTGGTTTCTGCACTTACACAGCAGCTGCGAAAACTGCTTTTCTAGAAATCCAGCCCTGTGCTCATGGGCACCAATGAGTCCACAGCCCATTTCAAGGCATAAATCATTCCTCTTTAACTTTTTCATGCTTTGTAATCATACTAAAGGGCATTGATTTCCTGCCTGTGTATAGTCAGTAGGGTTATTTTTTTCCAACTGGTCAGAAAATGTCAAGTCCATCAGTAGCATTATTCTCTTCATTAGCTAATGTGGCATAATTTAGTGTCTGGGGAATCAAAGAAAAACACACATTTGAAGAATACCTTAGAATAAAGCCAAGATATTACTCCAAAGTGAAATTCTCTACTTAAATTACCACGGTTACTACAGCTGATTATCTTTCCTCAGAAATTGACCCTATATGCCTGTCTGTCTAATGACTCTATGTGTATTATTTTCCAAATAGTTCTGAACCACATGTTAAAAAAATCCTTAGTACTATTGTATAGTCATTCTAACAGAAAAAATTTATTAAGCTTTTAATATGTGCAATGTTCTGAAATGAGTATTTTAAATCAATCATCTCAAGCATACTTGTCACACTCCCACAAAAAGGAATTATCACTCCCATGTTCCAAAGGCGGAAATCACCACTTAAAAAGTGTGGCTAGGAATGATCATCAGGCCTCTAAGAGGCACGATGAGGCGTTAGACTCGAGTATGGGTGCAGTTGGTGCCTATTTTTATTGTGGCTTGAAACCAAGGGAAGTAGAATTTCAAAGTTTAACTCATAGTGAAAGAATATACTCTACTCTTCAGCTTTCAGTGCTACTGCTCGCTGGCCTTGCCACTATTCTTTTAGCCAAATCTATTTCACCAAGCAGGTGATCACCAAGAGAAGAAAGATGCTGCCGCCCTGGGTTATCCCCACTCGGACCCCACAGGGCTTTTTGGCTCCTGGTTCTTAGGGTTCCTGATACTTCCCTCATCCTCCATTACTCACCAGCCGTCCTGGCGTCTTGCCCAGAGTGTGATACAATGCCATTCACAAACTGACACTTAATAAACATAGGTTCAAGACATTATTAAATCCTACTGAAGAAAAATGTAATGTGTGGACGTTCTAGAATCTCTAGTCAAAATACAGTTTTCAGAACTTCAGTTTCAGCTTCCCTTGAACATCCCACTCAGGGCATAGAAATTAATGCAAAGGAAAGGCAAGGTACAGAATTCACTCAGATATGAAAATCGAGGTTGTCATCTAATGCCATAAATGGAAAACTATCCTTGGAATAATATGATAGAATGAAAGTTATAGTAGTGAAGTAGAATCAAAAGAAAACAAACCCATAGGTGAGAAAGTCTCCTGTTCAGTATGATGTAAACTTGTAGGTGCTTCAAAAAAAAAAAAAAAAAAGAAGAAGAAGAAGTCAAATAATTTTTCACTACTTTTACAGAAGAGACCCAAAATATCCTAACAGGGAAAAATCATTCTGATACCATGACTCCCAGGAGAAAAACTAAACAAAAATAAAATGGAAATAGTGCAAGAATAGTCTCATTTTAATGATTCCTTAAATAGGCGAGGTGAATTCTCCACCAACATTTGTCCTATTTTTTCACTAATTATTTTCTTTTCCTGCTGATGAAATGCTAAGCCCTAAGCTGCGGAAAAATAATTTTGTTGTGTTTTTTAATCGGTGTTATTTATAGTCCACAAACCTAATACCCTAGAGCTGTTAAAATGTTTGTCCCAACTGCCAAGGCGAATTCTCTGCTTCCACCTTCCTGTTCTGGGAACGTCGGCATCGGCTCCCAATGCTGAGCAGGCGAGCCTCACAGGGTGCGATGCGCAGCTGCCCAAGGGCGAGTGCGACGAGGAACTCCTCCCCACTGGAAACATTTTTTTGAAGCTCTTGTTGGTGGACTATTTTTTTTATTATTTGGGTCTTTATTGGTACATTATATATACACATCGTGATCACACGAACATTGAGAATTTGTGTCAGTATGACACAACTTAATCCTCATTTTTTCCCATTGCTCTACCCGCCCTACAACCCCCCAGCCCCCATATACATAAGTTTTGTTTCCCTTTTTTTATTACATCACATTTTCTTTCCCCTTGTTACTTACCCCTACACACCATTTCTCTTTGAATATTTTCTACTTCACAATATCTATCATATATTCTAGAGCTCATTTACATCTTCAGTTTCTCACACCAGAGAAAGATATGATATTTACACATCTGTGCCCTATTTATTTCACTTATAAGTATGCCCTGAAGTTACATTCATTTGAGTATAAATGACTAAACTTATCATTCTTCATGGCAGAGTAAAACTCCATTTTACATCTTTATCCAGTCTCCCAGTGATGGGCATTTGGGTTGTTTCCAAGATGGAGCTATCACAAACTGAGCTGCTAGAAACATATATGTGGGTTCTCATATGTCACTGTAGTATGAATCTTTTATTTATTTATTTATTTATTTATGTTTGAGAAAGAGTCTTGCTTTGTAGTTCAGGCTGGCTCTGAGCTCACTATGTAGTTCAGACAAGCCTGGAACTCAGCAATCCTCCTGCCTCTGCCTCCTGAGTGCTGGGATTACAAGTTTGAGCCACCAAACCGGGCATTTGCAGTATGTGGTATTGATTGCCAGTGGGCATGAGCCACCACACCCAGTATTGTTGTATGTGGTTTCTTGGGATCAAACCAGGGACCTTGTGCTTGCTAGGCAGGTGATGGAACCATTGAGCTAAATCTCTGGCCCATGAATCTTTTAATTCTTTTGTGTACATAACTAGCAGTGGAATAGCAGGGTCAAATGGGATCTCTAATCCAAGTTCTTTTGAGGAATCTCCACACTGATCTCATTAGTGGTTGTATCAGTCTACATTCCTGCCAACAGTGGAGAAGGGTTCCTTTCTCCTCACAGCTTCCCTAGCATTTATTGTTGGTTGATTTCAAGATAGCAGCCATTCTTTGTGGAGCAAGATGGAATCTCAGTGTTGTTTTCATCTGCATCTTTCGAATGAATAGTGATGTTGAACATTTCTTCATATGCTTCTTAGCTGCTTTGACTTCTTCCTCGAAAACTATCTGTTCATTTCAGAAGAACATTTTTGAATTGGATCTTTAAATTTGGGGGTCTGATTTTTTAAGCTCTCTGTATATTCAGATACACTAAGCCACCTCATCTTTGACAAAGGAGCCAAATATCCTCCATAGAGGAAAGATGGTCTCTTTAGTAAATGGTTCTGGAAAAATTGGGCTTGAACTTGCCAAAGACTAAAGCTAGATCTATCTCTTTCACCATGTACTAAACTAAAATCAAAGTGGATTAGAAACCTAAATATTAAAGCAGAAACACTAAATCTTCTGCAAAACAGGTTATGTAGAACTTTTGGAGACATTGGATTAGGGAAAGACTTTATGAGGAAAATCTCTACAGCATGAGAACTAGCAGAAAGAATCAACAAATGGGATCTCATCTTACTAAAAAAGCTTCTGCACAGCAAAAGATACCACTGACAGAGCAAAAAGACAACCAACAAATTTGGAAAAACAATTTTTACCAGCTGTTTCTCAGAAAAAGTGTCCCATTGATAATTTTGTCCAAGGTTAGTCCTTACCATATGGACTTAAAAAATAAAATGGTTATTGTTAGATCTAAGAATCTCCATATTAAAAAATTATAGATTGCCAAAAAGGTAAATAAAACAGAAAAAAGAAAGGAAAGAATGACAAAAAGAGGAATAAAGTATTGAAGAAAGGAAAGGAGGGAGAGAAAGGAAGGAAGAATAGAAGGAAGGAAGCATGGAAGAAAGGAAGTGAGGAACCCTGGTACTATAATACAGTGGACCAGAAATGTCCTGGGAGGATAGCAGACTCCCCTTTTGGACTCCAGCTTTCTCTCCTGTTAAATAGAATAATAGCAATTTTAGCAATAAAGAAAACAAGAATTACTTAAGAAATTGCTTTGTAGGATAAGTGCCCAAGGGTTGCTATGAAGTGATTTCTGCTGTGGCTTTATTAAGAGTGTCTGCAATTAACCAATTTTAGTTCATGACTAGTGAGGTGAGTGACTGTGGAGAGAGTGACTTCTCCCAAGTGACGTTTAGACTCAGAACATTGGTTCTTGTATTGCACAACAGAAATAATCAAGGTACTCTTCACGTTGCCCCTGTTCTGTTTCCCCATCACAGTCCCTCTACGTACTTGCCATCCTGTTTTTTGCCCTGGAGGTGACCTCTGTTGAAGGTCAACAGGCTGCCTTGCCCTCTGTCTTCCACTGGGGCTGGAAGATGGAAAAAGCACAGATTAAGAGAGATTCTTTCCTATGAAGTCACAAACATTTACCTCCAAGTTTCTACCCAACCCAAGCAGCATTCTCTTACAACTGTTACCATTTCCTCTTTCCCTTGTTTTTCTAGGGTTAGAGATGGTAATGATTGATAGTGTCAGTAAGTAGTAGACAGACCAATACACAGTCTCCATTTATCAGTTCTGTAAATTGTGTTTTATTCAAAATTCTAGAGTTACCCAATGTGAATGATTCATCTATTTACCAAAAGTATGAGGAAATACACTCTCAAAATTCTAAGATTAAATTCTTCACATATTTGAAAAGTGCAGATATTCTCCTGTGGAAAACAGAGGACAAGTATTCACAAAGTAACATGGCAAATATAACTCTTTGAGTGATTCCTAAAATGGATAAAGTAGATTTGGAACACAAGGAATGAAGAGATCAAGTGACTGGAACTGAGTTACCATGCTGACAGTACTAGTCAGAATTTGAGCAGCTATCTCCTTTGGTCATGATTAGAGAGCCCATATATCCTCCAGAGGAAGGAACAATTGAAATATTTCACTTCCAGCTCATAACATAACTGAACAAATCAGAAAGTTTGATGATAACTTTGCAGTATAGGGCTGACATAACTGTGATGGAATCTGATTATATCTGATGCTGAGTTGTGACACCAATTAAATGCTCAACCTTGCAATCATGGAGAAGTGAAACTCTGATACACAAGAAGCTGCATTTGGACAGAATGCCTATATAGTTAAGAACTTTGCTTTCTTAAATCACAGGTAGGTATCTTGAATAAAGAAGCAATCTAAGGTAAATCCTATCATAATCAAAACAGAACTTCAAGACCTGGTCTGGTTGGAAAAAAAAAATTGTGTATAGGCCAAAAACTCTGCAAGACACTGCCAATTTGTACCAGAAGGAGGTCGTTTGGTTGCACTGGAGTGGACTGAGAGTGTTATATCAAAGATGACAAATTAAAACTGCATGACAGGCCAAAATTGCTGATATGGACACACTCTTGTCACTTGAATACAATCAATTGTTTGTTTGGCTAACTCAGCTTGGATTCAGTAATGACCTAGAGGCAGTGAGGTTGAAATAACAGAAATCTGCTGGTATAATTCAGGGAAAGGACTCACAAGATGCAGGGAGCTGGGAAGTGAACAGACCTCATATACACAGCCTTCACAGGCATGCTTGAACCTCTACAGCACCAGGAGAACCGAGAGAACATTCTCTTCTTCCAAACCTCACAATTGCCATTATAGCTATCAGTACCACTTGAAAAGCATTTGTTGGCTGTCCTGATTGGCAAGGCATCATGGGATCCATCAAAGAGCAGGCCAAGAACAAAAGTGTAATTGATGGTAAAATGGAAAATGACAAATTACAAACCTAAATACTACAGTCAGGGATAGCAAAAGCTATATTTTTAATGCATATGTTGTTTCTGTCTCATGGAAAAGACACTGGTGGTAACTGTCCTTCCAAAGAGTGGTTCTCTATGTGTGCATAGTTGTTCTAGATTCTAATGACCTCTGCAGGTCTAGTGGTGGTAAGGGCCGCATGGTGCTCTTCACTGCTCCCTGCTGGCTTTTCTTAGTACTGTTCACTCGTTTTTAAATTATCTCTTTCATAAACTCGTTATAGATCCCATTTAAATGTATTATTTCCTTCGGGGACCTTTGCTGCCAAATTATCTTATTAGGATGTTGTGATAATTAAATCATTAATAAATGTAAAGTGCTTAGAACGACATCTGGCACTGTTAGGTATTTTTATTGCAATTGTTTGGTTATTATTACCACTAGTATTGTATTTGAAGGAGTTATATAATATAGCGAAGAGAGTTAATGGTAGTATAAAGGAGTAAAGAAATGTGCAATAAAAGAAATAGTATAGCTTTGTTGTAATATTAAATGCTTAATAAAGTCATTGAAATATTGAGTCACCTCCCATTTTACGTACTTCTTTTATAAATATTCCTTCCCTCTTAGCTAACTAATCAAAGCAGGTGATTTTACGACAAGTTCTTTATGCTTTTCTCTTTGACACTGAAGGGTGCCTGTCTCAGGAAAATCCAGGTGATCCTCTAGCTGTGGGTGTACTTAGGAACTGTGACTTGGGAGGACATGCAAACAAACTGTCTGACAAACAAAATGATATTTAGGACTCAAAA
>PVIC010029491.1:0-22473 GCA_004025085.1 Thryonomys swinderianus
ATGTATAGTCCTTACTCAGCCAAGCAGAAAAAATTAATCAAGTTCTGAAAGGATTAAATGAAAGCTATAGTTTCCAACCAATCCTCTTGGGGAGCTGAGAATGCCTGGGCTATGGGTTGAAGGCATTAATTCTGCTTGCTTTGACTTTGCCAACTGTGTTCCACTTCTTTCTTTCCCTCTTGCTGCGCAGTTCATTGTAGAATTTTGTACATAAAGGAAATGTTCAGCATGTCTTGCAGTTTTCTGTGTGTGTTAGGTAGCAGATGCTGTCAAAAGCACTCAGCGTAATACCACAACGGCTCTCATCAGTGACATTTTTTTCATACTGTGGATTTCCTAGCTCTCTAATAGGGTGCACCTTTGATTTAGGATTTCAAAAGGAATTTAATCATGAAAGAAAGTGCGGTGTGCTGGGTGAATCTTTTTGAAAGTAAATGCCTTTTATATTCCGAGGTTCTTAATCGCTCTTTCACTCTGCTCTGTTGTTTTATTCTCTTTTATGTTTGGATCAACATGTAAATAACAGAGGAAGATGGGAGATTTTCCTTAATGCAAATGTATTGGAAAGGTGGAAATGGAATCCAGGCTCAGTGGAGAAGGGTAGACTGTGCCTCCAGAGAGCCACAGAGAGAAGGTGCTGATCTTTGCCATCAGAGAATAGCTTTTAATGCCTACATCTTTGCATGAGAAATATGGAGCTCATTCATGTTCATTTTTTCCAAAGTGTATTGCAAGGAAAAGTAGTCCTGTCCCATGAGGTCTTCCAGGGTAAGTAGTCCAAAGTCAGATGTGTTTGTTAAATGTCATGCACCATGCACTATTGTTGGTAATTTACAAAATGTATTAATACCAAAGAGACTTCCATAAAATTTTGCTCAGTGTATCATAGTCCAAACTTATTTGCCAACGAAACTCTGTTAGAACTACTTGTCACCCAGTAAGTAATTAAATTACTTGAATTTTTGTCTCATTATTTATTTGTCTTAGAAAATTGAACATATAAATGAATTATTTATAATTAAGACATACATGGAATCCAAAGTTAGGGTAAAAATAAGTGTCTTAAGGAATTTATTTTTTATCTAAGTTTATGGCTCTAATTAAAAAAAGATTACAAAAAGAGCCAGGCATGGTGGCTCACGCCTGTAATCTCAGCACTTGGGAGGCAGAGACAGGTGGATTGCTGAGTTCGAGGCTTGCCTAGGCTACATAGTGAGCTCAGAGCTAGCCTGAACTACAAAGTGAGACCCTGTCTCAAAAAAAAAAAAAAAGGATTGCAAAAAGTAACCACATGTTAATTCTTGTTATTTTTGAGAAGAGATTTTTGGGTTATTCTCTTTTTTGTTATGTGCTCGATTTCTTAGAAGGTCAGTCAAGGTACATGATAAATGTAACATTGATCAGCTATAAGCCATCACAAGTACAACCAGTCATCTGGTTGTACTTGTTAATGGAACACTTAAAATATGTCAGGTAAAATTCTTAGAACTTGAGACATATCAGTAAATGAATAGACAAATATTTTTGTTGTTGAGACAGAAGATGGCCTCATCGGATAAACATTTATGAATTTTCAAACTGGTTTCTACTGACTGAGTAAGCTCCCGTCTGACTAACTCTTCTGTAGATAACAAGCGTTAAGTCCTACATGAAGCAAACAAGACAAAACCATTGGCCAGAGGGGCTAGAAAGAAGCAAAATTAGGCAGATTCAAGCAGGGAATCAGTTCTGACCCAAAGCGGGGACCCTGATGATGAGTTTCAAGGTTTGTACATCGAATGGAGACTCCAGTTTGTCTTATGTCCACAGTATATAATATTGCAAAATGTGAAAACTGTCATAGGAAACTTGAAATCTTTCTGTCCTGATGAATCAAAGAGCAGAGATCGGAACAATACAGGCTCTAGGAAGTGATGAAATCAGACAGGAGGCTGAACTTAGTCTCTGTGGCTATCCCATGGTCTAAACTGTGATGCATAAATATTCAGGTGGATCCTAGCAGTGTAGGGAAGGATGAGATTGATGCTGCAGTCTAAGAGACTGGGTTTGAGGTTTGAGGCCTGCCACACTAATTCCCCTCTAGCAAATAAGTTCAACAACATAATTCTTCTTCAGAGGAGTAAAGCAGAATCCAGCAAGCCACAATTCAACATTACTTCACATAAATAAAAAATCAGGAAAGCTAGATTCAGCCTCGAGTGAAGAGAATGAGTGAAGACCAACTCCAAGATGAATAAGAATTTTAAAGTAGGTATTACAAGGATATTACAACACATGAAAAAGATATGCTCATAAAGTATTAAGAGAAAGTAAATTATAGCTAAGAAGCAAAATGAATAATGAAGAATTTAATGGGAATTCTACAACTGAAAACTACAATATTTAAAGTTTCAAATTTAACTGATCGAATTTTGCCTAGAAAAAGGATGTGACAGGACAAAAAGAGAGCAAAATAAAAACAGACCAGTGGTGATTGAATCTGGAGAACAGAAGGAAAACCTTTACAAATCAAAGAGCTTTGGAGACATGTGGCAAATATGAAAACAATTATCATTGGGGCAATTTATGTCCTGGAATCAAAAGAGAGATAATGGGGAAAATGATGATCAAAATATTTACTCTAATGAAATATAGATTTACTAAATTGAGAAGCTTAGAAAAATTTAGCAGGATGTGAGTACAAAGAAACTATGCATATGCAAAGCAAAGTCAAACTTCAGAAACGAAAAAGTATGAGAAAATCTTGAATATAACCAGAAAAAAATTAACATACAGAAACACTGAGGACAATTCTAATTGTTACTAATGCCTTGTTAGAAAAAAATGAGGCCAGAATACACTAGAATAATATGTTTAAAATCCTAAAGAGGAAGACTTTTAATCCAGAATTTTCCACCCAGAAATAAAATAGTATTTAAGAATGAATGAAAGATGAAGACATTTTTGGATACAATTAAGAAATATTCACTAGAAGACCTAGCTTACAGTTAATTTTGAGAGACATTCTTTATGAAGAAATTCTTTGAAAAGAAATGGTAACAGATATGACCAATTTCAAGAGTTACAATGAAAGTATAGTGATTAAGAAAGAATATTACTGGTGAAAGAATCGACAGAACACTGTAATGGACAAAGTGATCAGAAATAAATTAACACAAATATGGACAACTTTTTTGACAGAAACATAAGCACATTTTGATGAAGATTGAATAGGTTGTAGATTATTTGTTAAAACTCAACAAATGTACATTTTAGAGTTATACATTTCATTGCACATAAATCACAAAGGACAAATGTATAGGCAATTAATAAACTCTAGTTAATTATATGGGTGCTGATGTACTCAGGAAAAATGTCTTTAACTTACTTTGAAATGTATTAAAAACAGAATAGGCTAAATTTTGCTGACTCTTCATTTTTTAGTGAGGCAATTCCTTGTCCAGGACAGGGTGTGGGGAAGAAACTTATCTGTATGTACAATCTGACCCAGTGGTGCTCATATAATTACAAAATGACATTCATATAATGTTGAAAGCAACCAGCAAGCAGACTAGTTGAATAAACTATGGTCGCTTCATTAAATGGAGTAGTATGCAGCTGTAAAAAACCCAGTAAGAAAAATCTCCAGGTACTAACACAGAAAGACTGTCTGGATCCAATCAGCAACAAAAGCAAAGGGTAATGCTTTTGGAAAGGAGAGGCCTAGGATTATTTATCTTCTTGTTTGTGATTATCAAAATAGCTACAGGAGTTAGGTGAGGGGGGTCAATCAGAGAGTATGAGAAGATTCCCTGGAGGAGTTTAGGAGAAAGGGATAAGGGTACTAGAAAACAGCAAGAATTCTGTGTAAACTTTTCAATATCATTTTGAGGAACATGTACCTGCATTGAGTAGTCAAAAAGGAAATATAATATAAAAGGAAAAATGTTCTTAAAGTTTGGGGGCAGCTCAATAAACACAGGTTATCCTGGAAAAAACCCAGAATATGCTGATCAATGAATATGAGGAAAAATAGAATGTGATAAAGCAGTTTTGGGAAAATGACAGTGATAGAATCTGGGTGGTAGCTATACAGATGCCTATAGTACTACTTTTCTTAGGTCTTTTGTAGTGAATCCTGTAAAAAAGTTATGAACTCCTTGCTATGGACTGGTGTTTTGTCAGGACCATGGTTTTCCAAATCATAAATAAATGATTATTTTCAAAGATGTCCTAATTTGGAGAAAGAAACAAACACAAAAATCATATAAATACTGTACTATAAACTTTTTAAAAAGGTAAACACAAGCTGTGTAACATACAGAAAGTTTTCTTCAAACCCAGGTGATCAGAAGGAGTGGGGAAAGGGTTTGGGTCAGTGCTTGCACGGAGCCAGAGGATGAATAAATTAGAAAGAGACAGGAATGGGAGGAAAGGGCATGTTAGGTGAAAAGACTGTACGGGAAAAGACAGAATGAGGAGAGACAGCATGTGGTTTGTAAACACTTGCATTTTGGTGTAACTAAAGTTTAATTTGTAAAAATAAATTGGTGGGATATTCGTTATAATCAGAGACCAGACATTGCAATTTGGGCTTATCCATGGGGAGCTATAGATGGGTTATAAATAAGGAAATAACAGGATCACATTTGAGTTTTAGAGCAAGTACTCAGGTGGCTTTTAAGGATGAATTGAAATCTTGCCTCTAGAGGAGAATTATAAGGAGATGCAGTGACAAGACTTTACAAGTCTGAATTAGGACTTATATTTTAAAGGTAGGGAAAAAGAGAGACACAATTTAAGACACAGGAAGAAGGCGAGGTTTGTCAATAGCTTTAGATGACAGTGTGATTTATATTCTTCAAGGGGTCCTTTTGAGAGAAAGAGTCAGCATGGGCAGTGGGCATTAACTGGAGTAGTTAGAACGAATGAAACACATTGCCATGCCAGATACAGGAACCATGAGTTGGAGGTAAAATCCTAAAATATGTCTGAGATTCTTGTCTGACAACGATAGGAAGAGGCTAAAATGCTATCATTGTACAAAAATATTTATGACTTATTTGTTTCTAGTCTAAGGAACTTACAACTGCTAGAGGAAATTCAGCTTACTGTTGACAACAGTGGTCAAGGGCTGAAGTGGACTTTGAATTGGAGCATGAAGCCTGTGGGGTATAGCTATCCATAAAGATAAAAAGAGGCTGAAGACCAAGGTGATCTGTGTGCCTTGAACTCTGAAAATGACATTTGAAATAGAATTGGTGTGGGTTTCTAAAGGGTTTTAAAATGGGAATAGCTAGAGTACTTATTATTAGAAAGTTAAGAGTCTATGTGAAAAATAAAGAACAGCAAGCATATGGGCTGAACATGTCTACTTTATTTTATTAGCTCGGGACTAGAGTGGGTGATTTGGACCTGAATCAACAATTGTGCTTTCCAACACCTTTTCCATGGGTTTGCATCTAGAGATGCCAGGTAGGGCCAAGTATCTCTAAAGGAGGCATGGGTGCAGACTCTGGGAGGCTGAGGCAGGAAGATAATTGAAAATTTGAGGCCAGCTTGGGATACATAGTGAGTTTAAGGTTAGCCTGAACTACAAAGTGAGACCCTGTCTAAAAACAAAACAGAGCAGAAATGATACTCTTATTTTCAGAGGCATTCTATAATTTTTAAGTAGAACATTTATCTATCCAGAAAATGTTGCACTTAGAAAGGTAATCACAGACTCATTCATATCAAAGCCCAAGAAAGGAGCAAAAGAGATAAGTATACAGGGTACCACTTGATCTTCATGCCATTATTTTGGTTCAGTCAGAATGCAAATTAATTGATGTTAGGTTCTTCCTATGGATAGCAGTCAGATGGCTCACTTCTCTTTCTATCTAAGGGAGTAAATAAAGGATGTGGAAAAGTAATGTAAGTTTTGCTGGATTTCCTCCTTCCTGGAGTAGAAATTCTGCCATGGCAGCATAGAGGCAGGAGAGGAAGGTCTCCCCCCCATATCCTTTTTGTCTCTATTATAACTCAAGTTCAACTTTGCTGTCCATTTCAAAAACATGTTCAATATTTTTTCATGCAGGAGGAATCCCCCCTTATACCCCCAGAATAGCACACCTTTGCTTCTCTTTTTCTTCCTCCAAGTTGTTGGTCTAGTCATTGATGTCCTCACTTTTATGGATTTATATTCTGTTAAAACTCCTTAGCTGTAGTTTTATTTTACTTACATTTTTATTTGATTGATTTTTTTTGAACAGGATACACCTTTTGACTATTTTTTTGCATAACGAATTCTGTACTACCAAGGGTTGATATTTATGAGGCACAATTGGTCTCTGCTAAGCGTCAAGTTCACCCTGACTGTTCCCCTAATCTATCCTGTACGCATTGGTACATATCTGATAAAAAGATGCAGAGTTTTGTACTTTTACTTATGTTCTTTGAACTACTGGATATCTCATCCACTTTCACATTTTCTTCTTTTTAATGTAAAAGGTGATATTGATTACCTTGATATTTTCCTCATTTTAACTGAGAGAGAATATTTCACCTTTTCCAATTTCAAGCTAAAGTCTCTCAATCAGAATAGCAAATTATGTTCTGTTTGATCATCCTAATACACTTTGCCAGAAGCATTCCATAACCTTGAGCGAAACTCGATGATGTATCTCATACTCTCTTTCCTAGGCTTTGACTTCACATTTAGAGGACTGGGCAGACAGAGGAACATCTCTCAAGTCTAGAGGGAACCAGGGGAGACTCCTTTCTCTGCCAGATGAGTAGGGTGTGTGTGTGTGTGTGTGTGTGTGTGTGTGTGTGTGTGTGTATGTTTAATTTAACAATTTAGTTTTGAAAATTCCCTGATCACAAAAGAGCAAGTAGAAGTTAGGACAGGCACCCTATTTAAGTTTAGAAAGGCTTAGATAAGAACCAGTTAGATAAGCCTGGACCTTGGCCTCTGGTGAAAAGTGGTTTATTAGTATTAAGTTCTTGTGAGTCAAGAAAAAAAAGCTAAAACAAAAAATTTGACTTTCTATTCACTAAATGTAAAGGCAAAGGGTCAAAGTAAAGCCTGCCGCTCACCTCACCCAGGTTTAGGGAAAATAGTACAGATCTATCTCTGTGTTTATACATAGGAGCTTCTGCTCTGCTTTTCAGGAGCAAGCCCTGCTGGAGAAGCCTTTACCTAATTGCTTTCTCTACCAAGGAGGAAAGAAGCTAATTCAGTTTGTGTTTGGAGCCCAAGCACCAGAGTCTACAGAGATAGATAAGAATCATAGAAAAGCTTTTTAAAAATGTACCTGCAGGCTCAGTCTGCAATTCCTAACATCAACCTGTTCCAGTAGATGATCTGTCCTCACTTTCTACCGACATATTTTTTGTCAAGGGCATTCTTAATTTTTGTGTTGCAAAATACAAACGTTGCATCTCCGTCCTTTCTTTACTCAGTCATGGTGCAGCCTGCAAGTGTAGCCGGCTCCTCTGTCTTTGCAAGTTCCCTCTCTTGGCTGGTGGGACACTGTTTTTCCCTACATCATTGGCTGGAATCTTCTAGTTGCCTACGTTGGCTCCTTCAATGCAGCCTCTAAGCTTCAGACCACCACACAGTTGGCTTTTCACTGTACGTGCATTCTCCAGAAGTAAGCTCTTTTAGTCTCTTGGTTTCAATGACATTTCTAGTTAATAATTCAAAAATTTATATCGGTAGCTTGGGCTTTGCACTTAAGATTCAGAAGCATATTTGCACTACTTTTTTGGTGTCTGTGTTTGGATGTTCAACAGTCATCTCAAGTTTAATATATTTACAAGTTAGAGGTAGGCTGGCCTTTGGGATAAGTAGGTGGCCTTATTTTTTATTTCTCTTTCTCAGAAGTTCCACCTCTGGGCCATAACAAAACACAGACCAGTCAAGCAGCTTACTTCCTTCTTTCTTAATCCCAAAACACCCCTCTGCTAGACCAATGCCACAAGCCATTAGGTATTCTCCAAATTCTCTTCTTTTCTGGTTACAACCTTTTCTTTCAGGAATAGGTGTTATTTTTAAAAGGTAAATTGGATCGTGTCTCTCCTCAGTAGAGAGGCTTTAACTTCTTCTGGAAAAACTCAAGTAAAACAGAAGTTCTCATATTAAGTGCACCGCACCCCCGACTCTGTAACCTCACCTTTCGTCATCCTGACCTTCATTTCCTTTGCCATAGCTAGGTTGCTTCTTCTTCGTGTAAGACTCATTTTGCCAGCTGCCTTTTCCATCTGAAATATTCTTCCCTTAAAGTCTTTGTCTGATCAGCTTCAATCTGGAGGCAGAACTCCAAGTGGATCTTCTCAGGGTTTTCCTCATCAACTATTAATTAGTTCACTAAGCATCTATCAACACTCTCCATTACATTGTTTTTATTTTCCTTCGAGTGCCTGCCATGATTATAAATATATGTACTAGTGCATTTATTTTGTGTTTCTCAGTAGAAAATAAAATTGATTCCCAAGACTTGTCTGCTATATGCCATGAAATCATTTAAAACAGTGCTATTATTTAAAAAATGAATGGATAATAAAGCACAAAAGGCTTTCTTTCCTTTCCTAAATAGCTATACCAGGCACACTGTCCACTACCTGGCTACTCAACCTTTTGGCATCACAAGCAGTTTCAGCAACAAGTTACCAACTACCAGGATGCGTCTCTTCTTCCTGAGAATGTTGCTTTTCTGGACCTTAGAAGTTCTGGGTCCTCCTGGCTGGGAACAGCACACTGTCCCTTTCCCTTTCCTGGTGTGTGAGTCTGGGCTACCTTTTTATTTCTAAGTCACAATCTTCAAGCCACCTCCTCTTCACTCCTTCGTGCTTCTTTGCAAAATTTTCTTTTACAAATTTCTTTGTGCTGTGAACTTCCATAAGATAATTCTGTGAACTCTTGTCTTTAAACCTGGGGCCATTCATATTTGTACTTCTAGACTCAGAAACACCATGGGAGGGCCTTCTGTGCTCACTGGTTTCAGGTTGGACCGTGTATTATTGGGTCCTTGTCACTGAAAGCCTATGTGTAATTCTTCCTGCTCTTTCATCACGGGGCTTCTGGCTGTCTGTTTTTACAACCCCTAGTGAACAGTCTCCGGTGGCATCGCACTCCCCCTGCCTTCCAGGGAGCTTTCCTTCTGAACTGTGGCACCTGGGCTTGGACTCTGACTGGGGCTTGGCACATTCCCTTCTCTGACAATAGCTAATTTATCTAGGTGAGATGAATTAGCAAATCCAGCAGCTACCGAGCCAGGCTTTGCCTGCTTCAGAAAGCTGAGTCATCAGCGAGGACTTGCATGCTTCCTTTAGTATCTGAACACTCGTCTTTCTCCGGCTCCTCCTCTTCTGCTAAGTGCATGGCTTGCTGTTTAACAGGGCCAGCTGATCAAGTCTGAAACTGCCCTCCCTCATCTCTCTTTTCTTTCATATTGGATAGTACTCCTGGTTCTCACTGACATACTCTTTACAAATCCATGGAAAAGCATTTTACTTATGATTTAGCACAATTCTTCTGTGGCCACACTTTGCCACTGATTTGTGTGACATAAAATGCTATGCCATACTTCTTTTGAATAGTCTACAATTCTGTTTTCTACCACTGAATTATATTAGTCTTTAGCCAAGTTAGCATAAATTTACCTCATTTCGCAAGGCTATGCTGTCACATGGAGTGATGTTTCATACAACTCTGATTTTAACTCAACCCCCTTTACTATTCTTTTCCGAGTGATTTCGACATCATTTTGCTTATGCTCTTTCTGGGTGGCACACACTTTCATTTTTGCTATCATATGGTAAAATAATTTTTGGAGGCTTTTCTTTAATCACTGAAAATTTTCACCAGTTTTGTTGTAGATGCATTAATGTGCACAGATTCCTTTTCTTCATTTCCATTTGAACGAGTAAGTTCTAAGGTTCTTGGTTCTGAGGTTTATTTTCACGTTGATCAGCTTTGATGTGCAATAAACTATCCCACTGCAGAACTTAGATTGAGACAATAACCATGAACATCGCTCAAGATTCACTGAGTTGGTGGTTTGCGTTGAGGTCGGCCGTGTGATCTGCTCATCTCAGCTGGGTTTATCATGCAAGGGTAGCAACACTGGTTGGTTCTGCCTGTACGGCTTGGGGGCTGAGGTTCAGTGAAACAGTGTGTTTCTTATTGTCCATAACCCCAGGCTCACTCATACAGTTGAAGGTCATATGAGAATGTGAAAAGGACAAGCCCTAATGCACGAGCTACTTTCAAGCACTTACGTTTGTTAGTGTCTCATTGATCAGAGTAAGTCACATGGCTAAGACCCCGAGAAAGTCTCGGAGGATTCTGCGGAATGGCCTGGTATAAGGAGCAGACTTACTTTTTCTTGGTAAACAACTTATTAAAAGATTTTACATGGAAAGGCTGTACACACATATACGTAATTTTTAAGTAGTATGTGTGTACAGGATTTAATTAAATTCATTATAAAATAGGAGATTTCAATACAAAACTGAAGAAACCACAGTTGCAAAGTTTCACCTAGTTATACCTCAAGACATAATATTAAAGGACATTATTATTATTATTTTTTTTTTGAGACAGGGTCTCGCTTTGTAGTTCAAGCTGGCCCTGAGCTCGCTGTGTAGCCCAGGCAAGCCCTGAACTCAGCAATCCTCCTGTCTCTGCCTCCTGAGTGCTGGGATGACAGGCGTGAGCCACCACGCCCGGTGATTAAAGGACATTATTACAGAAAGACTGTAATATATTTTAGTCAGGGTATGGACTGAGTCATGCTTCCCCCTACCATATGCCCCCATGCATAACCTCTGGTTCTTCAAATGTGACTATTTTAAAATAGAAACTTCAGGGAAGCAATTAAAGGAAAATGAAATTGTATGGATTGGTCCCAACACACTATGACAGGTGTCTCCGTGTGAAGAAGCGATGAAGACACTGACACGTGTGGATAGAGGGGGACCATGTGAAGACACAGCAAGAAGGTGGCCATCTGTGGGCCGGGAGAGGGACAGAAACCAGACCTGTCAAAGCTTGATTTGGGACTTTCAGATCTTAGGACTGTGAGAAGTACATTCTTGTCTTTTAAACTACCTAACTTGTGGTTACAGCAACCCTAGAAAACTAACAATACATTTGAATCAGAAGTTAAATTATATATCACAAAATGCATTCAGTAAAGCAATGCTTATTATCTCTCTTGCATTAAAGTATGAAGACTGATACAGAAAAATGCATTACATTTAGCCTTTCAAAAATCATTATTGAGTTCTGACTTTAAGAAACTATTTTAGTGCTTCTGTTATCCTTGACCAAAAATGAGTAATAAAGCAGTGGGAAAGGCAAGGCCAAGACTGGGGGGGATATGTGTTTTTATAACAGTGTGTTAGTGTCTCATATTAGTTATTTCCTTCAACTATTACTTCTATATTGGTTTGACTTCTCACAAGTCTATGTGTTCCTTTGGGATATGCAGTATTTCGTCTCCCTCTGTCATGTGGTAACAATCAATAGGCATTTTGATTAAATGCTGCTTCTGGTGTGAGCCAGAACAGAGAGAGAATGCACCAGACTTCTGTGGAGAAGAGACATCTGCCTGGCTGGGCTGGAAACAGTGGATGAGAGGTGATTATTCGAGCTTTGCTAGTGGAAATCTGAGACTACGAGGCATGAAGTTGTGTTTGGCCATTCTGAAAAGCAGATGCTTATGGTGATCAATAGTAGATTTTATCCCAGAGTGCTCATTTCACGTTTCTTAGCAGATCTGATTTATTTGGGGGAAGGGTCTAACTTTGTAAACTCAGGTTTTCATCTCCTACAGCTTAAAGACTTCTAAGTTGCTTTTTAAAATGTTGCAATACTTAGGCAGTTATGTGTTGCAAAGGATACTAAGGACACAGCTTTTGTTGTCTGAAACTTGTATGTTGAAATCTTAATCCCCAACTTTATTGTTTTAGGAGGTGGGGGTCTTTGGAAGAGTCTGTATGCCATGAAAGTAGAACCTTCAGAATTTGAAAGAGACCTAAAGAGCTCGTGTTTACTTTCTCTGCCACACGAGGACTTACTTATCAAGAAGGTGGTTGCTTGCAACCTATGGTGGTGACACTCTGGGACTTCCGGCTACTGGGATTTAAAAATCAGTTTCTATTGTTAGACACCCAATCCTGGTATTTGTCACAAGAGCCCAAATTGACTAAAAACAGATGGTGTCCAGTAATCCAAAGGAAAATCCCAGTCAGGGAATGGTGGCTTTGGAAAAAATTAATTTGAGTGCCTTCTTGGAAAATTGAGCCATAATTATTTCAACTATAAACAAAATCAAGCAGTAAACTCAACCCAATGTTATACTTAGAGACAGTGCTCACTGAAAATGTGCACAACAGAGGAAATTGCCTTTATATTTTGCACAAGAGAGCTAGGAATTACAGCTATTCCTCTCCTCAGGATGTCGACTCTTAATAACATAGCAAGGCAACATATCAACTTCTGAACTTCTGAACTGCTGGTAGGAATGAAGCTAGGACGCCATTTGGGAGAGTCAGTGGCTGGGGAAATGGACCTCACCTGAAAGAGAGGAAGGAGCCAGACCTCCATCTGCTTCAGGTCTGTGGGGTGTACAAAAAGAATTCAATTTTTAAAAAGTGTGAGTAGAAGAACTAAGCAGAAAAACTTCAAAATCAAACTATAAGAAGTATTGCTTTATATGAATAGCAGAATTGCTGAATTTTTTTTTTTTGAGACAGGGTCTCACTTTTATAGTTCAGGCTGGCCCTCAGCTCACTATGTATTGTTGAATTTTTTAGTAAATTTAATTATTATCTAACATTATACATACCTAGCACATAATTTCACATACATACATTGTATGTTTCTTTCTTGGTTATTTAATAATTTAGAATGGAGTCACGGAATTTTAGGAATATTGTTTAAAACTCTTTAAAATAATTTAGGAAACATTAAAAAATCCTCAAAAGGGAAAGGTGTCCCGTGGATGAGAACAACTCAACAGCCTGAAAATTACATTTCTCTGAAGAATACTCTCGTATAGGCCAATGACACTGACTTTAAATGGAAAGACTGTGGGTGGGAATCCGAGGAACAAAAGAGAACAGAAATGAAAAATATAGAAATGTTCTCATCTTCACTGGCACCTTCCGACTAGAAAGTGAGATGAGGAGAAGACTCAGACATGGACTGCCAAATAGTAAAGGGACAGGAGGACAGGATCGGAGGAGGGGAGAGGAACAGCCAGGAAAAACCTTTGTCTTCAAAGGAAGGAGAATAGGCTGGTCCCCTGACCACTTTTATTTTCAATTTAGGTATTTGAATAAAGAGCACATTCTCAATAATACATTGGCGAATGTGGAAAAGGTAAAATGTAAGCCTGCTTCCCCACCTTCACCTCCTCACTACCCCTATTTTTAAAATTTCTTTTTCGGGTTGGTCTTACACACATTCTCACTTAAGCAAAAACAGTAGCCTTCATCAAGGAGGTATACCAAGCTAGCGGTTTGCACCTTGGTCTTATAGCATCATTTAAGCACAGGCCACTTTGGCAAGAATAGAAATATTTCTTTACAGCTCATGTCCCAGAGTATTTTGTTTATGAACATTCCTCGATGTTCCAAAACTTGATGGCTGTATCCTTAATGATTGGGAGTTGGTTTTACTCTCTTGATTTTTTGAGGTGGACGCTGATCTCTTTACAATTTGTTCTTTGTTTTTCCACTGCAAGACCATTTCTGGTCATGAAGTAAACTCTTTAAAATAATTTAGAAAACATGTAAAATCCTCAAAAGGGATTTCTTACCAAAGTGTGTATTTACTGTAGCCTCATTGTCAATGGTTTTTAAAGTGTCTGAAGTTTCAGTCATGATTATTCTTTCAGTCAAAAACTTTATACTGAAGTTTGGATAGGGAATAGACCAAATATTTGATGGTAATTCCATGAATGACATCATCTGGTGAGCTGGGATTTTCTCAGAGTGCATCCCAGCCCTTAAGCGAAGTGTGACGGTATGCGAAAATTTTGAGTCCTCCAAGGCCATACTTATTTTATTAAGCTTTGACTATTAAAATATATTTTGCTTTCACTTATAGGATAATTTATATTATTATTTTATCAATGGCAATGTTTAAGGGCAAGAAAATCCCAAGATAATGTGGAAATAGAAGTAGTATTGCATGCTGAGTTCTACCTAACTGTGTTTGAGGAAATCTTTTACTGTCATACTCTAGGCTGACTGTGCTGTTGCCAGACAACAGCATCACACAAATTCACCAGGGAAGGACTGAGAATGAGGGGTGTGGATTGCCACCCAATCAGTAATACTCATGACATCATCCCACCGAATCGCACAGTCCGTGCTATCAAAACTGAATGTCCTTCTCCTGCTTATCACAACCAGTAATTGATGTTTTCTGCAGTGTTTGACAGATTCATAAATCCAATTTTTAATCTTATTTAACTTCAGGGCAATTTGCTTCTCCTTGTCGAAAAACACCAACTTGGAAGGGCCAGCATTTTCTGTATCCTTTCTTATTGTGGTAAATACTTTATTTTGTGACATAAGGGTTTTTTTTTCTCACTCTTTAACTTAAAAATTCCAATCCTTGGTGGACTGCCAAGTGTGGGTATTTTGTGCAGAACAAGCTACAAAACTCTGGGAATGACTGGGCAAAGAGATTAAGCCCTTTTCAGAGGGATTAGTTCACTGTTGGTACATGGCCCTGTTCAGCCCATCCCCAGGACATTCATTTGTCCCAACAATCCTGAGAGATGTGGGCACTATTTAAATAGATGCAAAGTATCTAATTATGAAGACAATCTTTGGCTCACGTTCAGGTATTGGATTTGACTTCTGCAGGGAAAGGTCTCTGTAGCCCTGAAATATTTGTCATTAGTGTACCTAAAATCATGGAAAAAAGAATAGCTTTTCCTCTTTCAAAAGACACTGGAATTTGAGGTGATATTACAGTGCTGAACAACTTTCAGTGGGTCAAGTTACAACTACCAAGAAATAAGGTGCAAAGAAAACAATGGTGCAAAAGAATAGAGTCATGTAGTTCTCAGTTCTTTTATGTTTTCGCTTTTCCTCAAATCTTACAAATGACTTTTGGGCAAGAGTACTTTATAGGCTATAAATCAAAGTTTCTTAGGTTTAGGAATGATACTAGCTTTCATGCTACAATCATTCTGCTAATGATATCTAACTATGTGCTTAGTTTGATTTATGAATGTTTTCAGGGCCTAGCATTATACTATGCTTTGCAGGTATTTATTTTCAGACTAATTGAAGTAAATAATACTCTAATACAACAATTAATTTGAAATATAGTAGCCTGGATCTTTTTTCTGTAAGAATAAATTCCCCCAAGGAGCTTTGTCAATGTAATTCCAGTATGAGATTCCTACACAAATATCAGGCATTATGCAGGGGGAACATTGCTTTGGGAAGAGCATCCGTAGCTGGAAGCGTATTGAGTAGATCCATGTCCTCGTCCCCATTCTTTCTCTGGTTCTGAGGATGATCTTGTGCAACCATTTAGCTTCTTCAGGCTTCATTTTCTTTATCTGCAATGTAAAAGAGGAGTTAGAATAGAAATGCAAGCTTCCTTATACCTCCAACATTCAGAGACTGGGTTGAATATGATATCTACATTCCACAGAAGTTTGCAGACAAAAGATGTAATTACCTGAATTTTATGAGAGATTTATGTTATTTCTTTCCTTGTGTACATCATAAATTTTCATGAAAAGTTGTTTCAAATGAGAGTTTTTCTCTAATAAGAAAAATATATTTTAATAGCTATGTGTCATTAGAAACTGCTGAGTAATCCAATATAAAAGCTGATTATTTTCTCATACATAGGAGGCAAAAAAGAATATATCTTTTATAGCAATAACAAATAACAGTACACAAAACAGAGTGAAATAGTTTTATTGTATACAAAAATGACATAGGGTTTTTTACTTTTAATTTTTATGATGATAAAATTCACATAACATAAAATTAATGATCAACTACTTTAAGTGTACAATTCTTTGGTACTAAGTACATTTATCCAGTTTCACAGTCATCACTAATATCCACTTCTATGCTCTACATTTTACAAAACTGAAACTCAGCACCCATCAGACTTTACCTTTCAAGGACTGAAAATCACTATAACTTTTAAATATGTAACCTCTGGCTATCACTTTTAATTCTTGACTTCAGTTGACTTTCATCCTCATTAACATTGACGCCTTTGTCTTCTGACTCTGTTAAGCACTTTTGGCTTTTCTTTTTTTGTTCTTGTTACATTAAAAAATACTTTTTATTAGAACATGTTTTAGTGCATGAAGATTACATTCACTGTGTGGAATTGGTGCATAACACATTCCAATTCTTTTTACCCTTCCCTCCACTTTAAAAAATTTTTCCAGCATCACTTTCACTTATTTATCTTATACGACCTTATAAAGTTAATTGTCATATGTATAATTTGAAAACCAGAATGAAGAAAACATGTAAGATCATTGTACTAAGTCAAGATATACTTTTAGATATATTACCCATGCTGGATCACAATTACTTTTTTTCCTCTCTATTCCCCTGTTATCTGTCTTTCTGACTCATAGTTTATATATGTATTGAGTTTTTTGTATAGGAGAAAACATGCAGCATTTAAGCTTGTGTGTCTGAGTTACTTCACTCAACACTGTATCTCAAGGCATATCTATTTTCCTACAAATGACTTTTTATCCTTATGGCAGAATAGTGCTCTGTTGTGTATAAATACATTTTCTTTACCTACTTATCTGTTGATGGTCTTATAGGCTCTTTCCAAGATATAGCTTGTATGAATTGCTCTGCTATAAATGCAGATATGTGACATCATTGTGGCATGGTGTATTTAACTCTTTGGGGAAGTTACTTAGAAGTGGAATAGCTGGGTCCAATGAAATTTCTGTTTTTAGGTGTTTTTTTTTTTTTAAAGGAATCTCTGTACTGATTTCCATAGTGATTGTAGCAGTTGACAGTCCCACCAACAATAGAGAAGAGTTTCTTTCTCTCCACAGTTTTACCAGCATTTGTTATTGGTTGATTTCTTTTTTACATTTTCACTCCTTTTTTAAAAACTGAATTATTTATTGCTACATTTTATATACACATCTCATTTTCTGAGCACTGTATGTTTTCCTCTAGGTACAAGCTGACATGGAGAGGACATTCCAACCTCACTGACCTCTTTTTCCACAGCCCTACAGTATCTACAGCTGGTGCCACAGGAATCATAATATTTTTCACAGCCCTGGATTGTCTGCTGCTTTATGTAGTTATTTTGTGCTCTCCTCACTTATTCGCAAATTATTTGAGGATATGGATCTATCTATAGAGCTAGTAAACAACCAAAATAAATGTCTGAGGTTTGGAATAGTTAGAAATTGGACCAATTTAAAAGCATATTGGAAGAATTTCCAAAGCTTCTTGGAAGAGAAGGAGTCTTAGCCAATTAGCTTTGTTTTTCCAGTGGGTCTGGTTGCAGTGCAGTTGTTGAGATCATAGTTTGGAAAGTAAAGGTATGGTTTTTGGAAAGGGACCAGGGAGTCAGAACCTGGTGAGAACACCAATGTAGATAACGGCTAGAGTTAAAGTGCTGCTTATCACTACATTACCTTCCTATGTATATGATTAACTTGTCATTCAGCCCTTTGTCTTAAATAGTAATGTTACTGAAGCCTTTGTTGCTCTTGTGTCAAAAGCAGTCAATAGTCTATACTGAGGTTCCAGCATTTTGGGAAGAAGCTTTCTGCATTGTCCTTACTCTGACATTAGATGGAAGCAGAGAGTTATAGACATAAAGTCCAAAGATCTAAGGTCACAAAATCTGAAGATCTAAAGTGCTCTACTGTAAATCAGTATATGGAATGAATTTCCCTTTGCATAATCAGTCTGCCCAGAGGCTTGTTTGTTTTCAAATAATCTTTTCAAATAATCTGTTTTTGGTTCATGGTAGCTTTTTATTGTTTCTCCCTTTTCAATACCATTTATTTTTGCTCTTGTCTTTACATTTAATTTCTCCCAATTGCTTTTGTTTTACTTTGTTTTCTCTCATGGTTTCTAAAGAGACACTTTTATTGATTTTGGATCAATAAAATTTGTTTCGTACCTGAATTTGACTTTGTAAGTATTCTTCCAAGCACTGTTGTAGCTACTTCCTATAAATTTTTATAAATTTTCATTTATTTTGGAATATTTCTAAAATTCCTATTATGGGTTGAACGTTTTGGTGCTCCTCAGATTCGTGTATGAAAGTGCCAGCCAAGGCCTTTTGAAGTAATTAAGTTTACATGTGGTCGTAAGGCTGGGACTTCCTCCATGGGATGAGAGTTGTAGTCAGAAGAGGGACAGACAGCAAGCTCTATTTTTCTCCACCACCACAGGCCATAAGAAGGTTGTACCACTGACAGCCAGAATTGATTGAAAAATCCAGGAAAATAAAGGTCTATTGTTCATGCTACTCAGTAAGATACTTTGCTATAGCAGCTGGAATAGCTAATGCGTTTCCTCTGAGAATTCGTCTTTACCCATGGATTATTTAAAAGTGTAATTTTTCATTTTCAATTTGGAAGTTTTCTTCATTGCCACTCTGTGATTAATTTCCAGTTTACAAGGGTCTTTATGAGGTACAATAAAAATATGGTGAATGATGCTGTTGAGCGCAGGCTCATAAAATCATTACCGTGGGTCCTCATCTGTCTTCTTCATGGCATCTGAGTTCTAACTCTTCTCTAAAGTAAAAATAAACATGAAAAATAAATGTTTTGAATTGATGCCAGGTATTAAGGCAGCCACAACAGGGCAAAGTGAGGCCAAAAGAGGGCTTCCAGACCAGCTTCAGAGGGTTCTGGGAATGATGGCAATCATTTGTTTAAAGCAAGGAAGAGTACTGTGCTGGAATTTAATAGCAGTATGTCTTCTAGCGAATACTTTTTAAAACTTAAAACATTCACAGCATGTCTTGATCTCACAGTATAC
This sequence comes from Thryonomys swinderianus, assembly GCA_004025085.1. Classification (NCBI taxonomy): domain Eukaryota; kingdom Metazoa; phylum Chordata; class Mammalia; order Rodentia; family Thryonomyidae; genus Thryonomys; species Thryonomys swinderianus. Next base: position 19,009 of record PVIC010029491.1, read on the forward strand.
TTAGTTGACTTTCACTTATGTTGATTTATGATCAGTAGTTTTGTCTTGTAATGTTTCTACTTGTGGCAGTTTACTGGTGTTTCCTTTGTGGTCCAAGGTACGCTCATTTTAACACATGTTTCATGTATCATTGAGAGGAAAGTATATTCTCCATTTTCCAGGAGTAAAGATTAATAATTGTCCATAAGAACTTCTTTATTGCTTATGTGATTTGAGTCTTTAATGTATTTCCTTACTTTTCTTCACTTAATTTGTCTAGTACTGGAAAATATCATGTTAAAAATCCCTTTTTTGTTTTTAATCACTAAGAATAAACAAAATTTGCTTGTAGTTTTTGCTTTGTATAGATAGCTCCAGGGTTCTATTTCTTCTTAATTATAATACATTTATGTGAGTGATAGCTTTCCAAACAAATATACATTTTCATATTTAATACATTTTGGCTTTATAAGTTTGAGTCATCTATACTCAAATGGACATAACCTTCAGGACATATTCATAAGTTAAATTAATAGGTCACAGATGTGTAACTATAGTATCTTTTCTCTGGTATTAGAAACTGAAGATGTAAATGAGCTCTAGAATATATGATAGGTATTGTGAAATAGAAAATATTCAAAGGAAAATGCAGTGTAGAAGTAAAGGGGAAAGAAAAAATGTGATGGTAAAAAGGGAAACAAAGCTTATGTATATAGGGCAGGTAGGAAATGGGAAAAAATGAGAATTAAATTATATCATATACTGGTAAAAATTCTCAATGTTAACTGTGATCATGATGTGTATATATAACGTAACAATAAAAATTCAAATTAAAAAATTGGCTTTAATTCTATTTAGTGGTCACTTCCTCTTTTTCTTCAGTTTTAGGCACCTTTTTAAAGATGCTCATGTGAATTATCAGCTTTTAACACTGTCACCTACCATCTATTGCTCATAAAACAATGTGCAAGCTATTTCTATTTTTAACCTCCTGTTTTTAATTACATTATTTGTACCTTTTCAAAATATATATATCATCAACCATATAAATTATTATTCTTCTACCTTGTCTCCATGTTTGTTTTAATCTCAGAGCCACAGTTGAAATATTATAATTAGACATAGTAAATAAAAATTATTTAATGTGGTAAATAAAGAACATAATGTATTATATGCTCAGTCATCTCTTGGTTGAATGAAGTTTATCTTCTAATATAGCATCCTATATGCTATGATCTTTCTGCAAGATTTACCCTTCAGTGGGCCAATTCTGAACACAACCACTTGCTTATGTGGAGGTACAGGATGCAGTCACTCTTACGTCAGAGGTCAGTAGCAACATCACAGACCAAAGAGGTCACAGAGTGAGAAACATTTACCATCTTCCATTTTATGCAGTATCTGCTTACAGCTACAGTTCTAGTAGATGTTCAAAGATAGGTTGATGAATATATAATTCTGCATCTGAATAGTATAATGGTTTTTAAATAGTTTGAAAACTGTTTTACACTTGTTGGATATTTTGGCTGGATATAAAAACCTTAGTTAACACTTTCTTTCCTTGAAATTAAAAAAATATTGCAGCTTTGGTTTACTTTTTTTTTTAGTCTTATGATTTCAGCCTAATTCCTTTTTTTCCTGAAATATATTTATATTTTATGTGGAGGACTGACTCCAGAAAAATCTGTGATGTCTGTCATATGTAACATTTTAATAACATATCCCTCCAAATTGGGGTCAATTTCCCATATATCTTGATGCTCTTTAAATTTAAATTGAGTCCTCCACTTTGATGTACATTGCACATTCATAATGTATCTTTCATTTTTGTTATCCTTCCTATGAGTTTTCTGATCAATATTACTTTTGTCTCATTTTTGTTCTCTGGACTACTTTTCTGAGTTTTTTTTTTAAATCTTTCTTTGTTATATTTTTGTTTAATTTTATTCTTCCTTGGATGCTATATAATTTTATTGTTTCCAGTGTAACTTTCTCTTTTTTACTGTATTTCCCTCCATGTTTAATTATCATGTTTCTTACTTTTTGGTTCATTTCTGTTTTTAATTTTTTAATTTTTGTTTTTTCTGATCCACCTACTACCTGTTTGATAATGTTTAGCTTATGGTGTATGGTGTATTGCAGTATTGAAGTTTATTCTGTATCATCATAAGCTTTGGATGAGAATGTATTTTATTAGTTCAATTATTTTTATTGGAATTTTTTGATTTCTTTTTCTACTAATTTTATATAGGTGAAAAGCATTTGTATCTCATATTTCTGTATTCCAGGTTGAAGAGTTACACTCTTGTACTTGTGCTTCAGATATTTTCCTTTGGTAGTGTGGGAAAGTGTAGATTTTCTACTGGAATAGTTTTATTTTTCTTTCTTTTTGGAAAAGGTTAGAAGAATGTTTGTACATCTTTTAATTTTTCATTTTAATTAACTTTATGCTTACATATCCTAAATATTTCCCTTTTGCTCATTTTCTTATTTCACTGTGGGTTTTTTAAAGGCCTCTCTCTTTTCAGCTTTATTTTTTCTTGGAAATATCCCTTTTCCAAAGCTGTTTCTTTATGACCCGTGAAGGCTTTCAGGTATTTTCAGAGAATTTTCTGGAATCTTCTATTTATTCTAATTATATGAATTTTGAAGTTTTGGCATTGTCTTGTTAAGAGAAGAGTGAGAGTTTTGTATATTTCCATTTGTTCTTTTAAAAAAAACTATGTTGTGAATTTGAGACTTAATTCCCTACCACAGTTGTGTTATTGAAAAATGTATTTCCAGATCATAGAAATTTTGGTTCTTGAAGTCTGATGTGGGAGGTAACGAATTTATACTTTTTAGACAGTCCTCCCAGACTCTGAGAATACTCTATGTTTTAGAATCACTGGCCTCTGAATCATATCTCTGTATATAGTTAAACCATCAACTTTTCAGAATAAGAAAGTAGTCAGGAGGCTTTTATTTTGTTTTGTTTTGGTCACAGAATCAGCTTGTAGTGCAAAGAAATGATAGGTTTCATGTTTGGAAATGCTAGGAAATGAAAGGGAATAGAAACATGTTGACAGTGGCTGGAGATGCCGAAGAACTCTTTAACGTCTAAGAAATTTTCTATTAAAATCTAGAAATAGTGGGCTGGAGATTTAGCTTAGTGGCAGCAGGGGGTTCTATGGTGTAATGGTGAGCACTCTGGACTCTGAATCCAGCTTAGTGGTTCCGGGGCCTGCCTCGCAAGCGCAAGGTCCTGAGTTCAACCGGTAACCACATACAATGCTGGGTGTGGTTACTCACGCCCACCAGCAATCAATACCACATACCACAGTGCCAGGCGTGGTGGCTCACGCCTGTAATCCCAGCATTCAGGAGGCAGAGACAGGAGGATTGCTGAGTTTGAGGCTTGCCTGGGCTACCTACCTAGTGAGCTCAGGGTCAGCCTGAACTACAAAGCGAGACCCTGTCTCAAAAAAAAAAAAAAAAAAAAAAAAA
>PVIC010029492.1:0-22506 GCA_004025085.1 Thryonomys swinderianus
GGTGAGCACATAATCCTCCGCTTTTGAAGTCTCCTTTATAAAAGCCTCCACTAAAGAGAGACCTCTTCTTCCTGAGGCTAATCAGATGGGCACAGCTCACCACAACTCAAGACAGCTCTGGAAGGTTCCTTGTGGAATCACCCTTAGCTTTCACTGAGGTTCCTTAAACTCTACTTTGACAAGTGCAAACCCCAAAAGCATTCTAATAAACTCTCACATACAAATCTCCATCTCAGTATCAACTGCCTAAAAATCTAACCTAGAATATTTTCTTTTGCCCTTCCTTTCTTTATATATTTATTGTGGCATTTGGGATTAGATGTAGGGCCACTGGACTGAGCTACATTGTTTGTTTGTGGGGTTTTTTAGTTTTTTGTTTTGTTTTGTTTTTTAGGTTTTTCGGGGGGGGACAAGGTCTCACTCTGTAGTTCAGGCTGACCCTGAACTCACTATATACCCCAGGCTAGTCTCAAATTCTCAGGAATTCTCCTGCCTCTGCCTCCTAAGTGCTGGGATTATAGGCATGAGCCACCATGCCAGGCACTGTGGTATGTTACTGGAATTTGAACTCAGGACCTTGTGCTTGCCAGGCAGACACTGGAACCACTGAGTTAAATCCCCAGCCCTACACTGCTTTCTTAAAAAGACAGACTGGGCTTGAACTTTCATCTATCCTGTCTCAACCTCCCAGAGGTGCACCACCTACTTATTGTATGTTCTTTAAGTTCACAATATGGAGCTGACAAGGCCAAGGAGAGAGAAATAAATTTCCAACTCCTCAATTGATTCTCCAGGGACAGAATCCAACAGAGAAACAAGCAAGGAAAAACCATTTCCTATTGTTGGCATAAGCTTTGTAGCTAAACAGACCCGAATTGAAATCACTGTTCCATGCTCTGGCAAGAAATTAACCTCCCTAAGCCTTAATTTATCATATGAAAACCATACATAGTACTAAGTCATTGGTGTGCTTTGTAATATATCTGGTCCATAAGAAATGTAAATTCTCGGGCTGGGGATTTAGCTCAGTAGTTCCAGCATCTGGTCGGAATTTGATCCCAGCACTGTATACCTCAATGTCAGGAGTAGTGGCTCACACCTGTAATCCCAGCAATCAGTACTATATACCACAGTGCTGGGTATGATGGCTCATACCTATAATCCCAGCCCTCAAGAGACTGAGGCAGGAGGTTTGCTGTAAGTTCGAGGCTAGCCTGGGCCACACAGTAAGCTCAGGGCCAGCCTGAACTACAAAGCGAGACCCTGTCTCAAAAAAAAAAAAAAAAAAAAAAAGGAAAGAAAAAGAAATGTGTGTTCTCTTTTTATCTATTATCGGCAAGGCTTTGTTGTACCACCCATTCTAGTTCTATCTCTCCCTAGCATACAACTTTCTCTTTGGCTATCAAATTCTATGTACTTGCATATCTGGGAAGAAATAGTTAAGCTTCCAGGCATTTCACCTGCTGAGTGAAGGACACCACATTCACAGCAGATAATGTCCATCTCCAACAAACATTAGTCAAAATGCTTGAACAAGGAAGGTTGACTGGGATAGAATCACTCCCTTCTATTGACTGGAACACTGCTAAACCTATGTCAGCTCTTGTCAATTCCCCATCACTACATTCTCAAAAAATAAGAACTGCATTTCTTAATTATTCAAACCCCCATAAGACATACATGACTTAAAACCCCACCCCTACTAACCTCCCAGAGCTCTGGGATTACAGAAATGTGCCACTACACTATTTAAATAGGCTCTTCTTAAATAACACTTTCTCAATAAAGTATCCCTTATTGTTGGCAAACACTAAGTTTCCCTGCTCAAGTCTCAGAGCCCATATATATATATATATATATGTTACTGTACTTACCCTATATTATACCTGATATACCTGACTAGTGATGGGATTAATATGAATGCAATGACCTATAACTTTCAGTATTCTAGGATGAAACTCACAGATGTTGCAACAAAGATCATAACTCAGAGTACTGCTTATTTTGTTTGTTGGTGGTACCAAGGATCACACTTGGGAGCTTGTGTTTGCCAGGCACACGCATTGCCACTGAGCTAAATCCCCAGCCCTCAAAGTACTGTTTATAACAGAAAATATTACACTTGATCTTAGCGAAAAGGCCGAGAAGCGATTATATAACAGAAAATATTAATGGAAAGAAAAAAAAACACTTGAAATCAACATTCACAAATATAATTAGATGAAGGGCTGGTGAGTTAGCTCAGTGGTTCCAGCACCTGCCTCAAAAGTGCAAGGTCCTCAGTTCATCTCTGGTACCAAAACAGCAACAACAAAACCCAAATATAATTGGATGAGAATGAAGATACAATTTCTAAACAACAAGTTGTCTTTTAACATCATTTATATTTTCATATCATACATAGTTGAAAATGAAATAAGCCATTACTATTTGACATATACTGATTCACATAATACACTCCTATAATTCAAAGATGAAAATCTATGCATATTTAAGATATGGGCACAAGAATCTCATTGAATGCTAACCCTCTCACAAACGAAACAACCTGAAAGGTGTGGAAATCAAACAACACTGCCTACTGGGACTCCTATAATTAGAACAGAATCAAAAATTGCTAACTATAGCTGGGCATGGTGGTGCATGCCTGTAATCCCAGAACTTAGGAGGCTGAGGCAGGAGGATTGGTGGAATTCAAGGCACCCTGGGCTACAAAACAAGACCATGACTGAAAAACAAAACAATAAAGTTACCAAATAAAGGGAAAACATGGATAGACTTTAAAATAGAAAATATTCGCTAGCAGTTTTCACCTTCTTTCAGAAATACAGTTGTCAGAACAAGAACTGGCAAAAAGAGGAAATATTTAACATATCCCTTTCATTACACAGAAAGTTATTTCCAACTCATTTCTTTAATATGCACGCTAGAAAAAGAAACAACATGCCAAGCTGTTATGAGGAAGCATGAGGTTTCAAACAAAACATCACAGCTACCTTTTGAGTTAAGTTCTCTTCAATAAAAACTGTTACTAATTCTGACAATTTCTACTAAAAAAGTTTCCCCAGTTCCTCATGCTTCATTAGCACACAGCTATGGCCCTGTGAGATTTTTCTAATTCTCACTCTCATCATCCTTCCCTCTAAAATACGAGGACAAACTTCTTTTTTCTGAAATATCTTTTACATCCCCGTCCCACTCAAAACTCTCCCTAAGATTCCTCACTTCCTATAGACTAAAATAAGAACATTTCCACTTCATGATATTATACTCCAAGTATATGGATCCAACCTATTTAGACCATTAGCTCTAGGGTCACATTTAAATACGGCTAGGTTTTATGAAACTCCCTTAAAAGACACCTCCTAATATGAAAAAGTAAAACACAAATAGTGACACCAAGTACTAACCAAGATTTGTCTTTACATAAAATATATATTAAAGATCAATTTCTCAAGACACAAAAAAACACACGCCAGCCCAATGGCTTCCCCTTCGGAAAACTGTCAGCTCCCTCCACTCTTGGGAGAGCTCCATGAAGGACCAGCAAACTACACCACACTTCCAAAGTATGTACGGACTCGTTCTACTTTCCGGACTAGAAAACTCGACGTGAGCACATACTAAAATAAATTATACAAACTGATGACCATAGTAAGGTTCACCAAGAAAAAAACGCAAGGAATGTTTTGGGTTAGGGTAAAATACACCGCCAAACTAAGGGACACGAGGACTGGACCCCAATGGGAAAGGGAGTTCTAGTTCTATTCAGGCGACTTCAGACCAGTACAGTAACTGAAACACATTCTGGGTCCCAAACTGGGTCTTTGTCTGTAAACGGTCATGAGGTGACTCCTGGCCTCACAATATGAGAAGCCCAAGGTGGCCGTAAAGAGAACTTTAAAAGAGAGATGGACCGAAACAGTCTTAAGTTAGTTAAACTACTTCCACAAGAGGTCAACACACGGAGACTTGCAAGTATTACCTTGACCAGCCACACTCCCGTGTTCTGTTTGGCGCCGGTCAGGTCGAGTTCCCCTCGCTCGGCCATGGGTCTGTCGCCGGTGGAGACCTGAAGGCTGAAGCAGCGACTCCGAGAGCTAGAGGGCAGCGTGACACGCGTTTAGAGTACAGTGTGAGTCGCAGAGGAAAGCAGAACGTGAAACTCTTCACTGTCCAGCGTACTAGCAGCCTAGTGAAGGAGGAACACGCCGCTGGGAGCCGGCATTGCGCCTGCGCACTGCTACTCTCACTACGGCACGCTGTTTTGGACAAACTTTTTGTTCGCGCAACTCCTAGATGGGTGTGGCTACTAATGTTCTGTAATTGAGTAGTTAAAACAAAAGAATCCAAAGTAAAGCCAAAAAGTAGTAGTGCATTTAAAGACAAGGTCTATATTCATGAAGAAAACGAGTGGTAAAATGGAGAAAGACACAAAAAGCTCTCGGTATATGTCCAACCCTGAGGAAAGAGAGTGAGACCTTTGAAGGACAGGTGGGGGTAATCAATTAGCATTGGCCAACTGGCCATCGAGGTCGGAGTGGCCTGGATATAGTGAAAGAATTCCATTTCTAGTTTTGAAAGAAAACCGTGTCTCAACCCAGAGGTTGCCCTTGAATTTTTCTGGTTAAACAAACAGCACTTCCTTTTCAGACTCCAAAATCCCGCCACCGTCTAATTGGATCAGTAATGATGCATATAAGAGATAAACTTGATTATTTAACTCCCTTGCTTAAACAGTTTCCTCCTTCTCTTCTTGCCCCTAGAATAAAATTAAAGCAGCCACACTTGATTTAATCCCTTTGCACTACCTGGTCCCACACCTAACGACACCATACCCATCCACCACCACCCCAACACCCCAAGATGGTCCTCAGTCTTCAGAGCCTCTGCACTCCTGATTCCCTTTTTCAGATGTTACCTCTGTTCTTTGGTTGGTAAACTTCTACTGATATTTCAAGAGTAATAGAAATGTCACTTCCTACAAAACTTTTTATCAACTCCCCCAGAGGAAGTTCAATTTCTTTACATCACAATGTGTGATAGCACAGAGCATTATAATATACATGTTTATATGTCTAGTATTATTTTCTAACTATGAACTCCTAGGCAGAAATATTGCTTCCTCTCCAACCTTTTTGAAGCATAATTGATGAATAAGAAATAGTGCTTTATTCATTTTATATGTACAATGCCTAGCACAGTCAGATTTCAGTAGGCTTTGGTTGGATGAACATTCACTGAAGAGAAAAAAACAGGAAGGTGTAAGAATGGCTAATAATGTATTGAGTGACACATCAGAGCCATGCACAAAATTAAAGAAATGTTATCACTGTGTAGTACAGGGGCAGGAAAAGCTGTCAGGTCTCTAAAATAGGCTAGCAAAACTAATAAAAGACATAAGAGAGACCAGGCATATACTGAAATGGAGAATGTTTTGTTTTTTCTTTTTTCTTTTTTTTTTTTTTTTTTTTAGACAGGGTCTCACTGTGTGATTCAGGCTGGCCTTGAGCTCACTATGTACCCCAGGCAAGCCTTGAACTCACAGCAATCCTCCTGCCTCTGCCTTCAAGTACTGGGATTACAGGCGTGAGCCACCACACCCATCATGAATGCATTTTCATGTAATAGATTGAGAAAGAGCCTAAAATTTATAAAAGTCAAACTGGGGAGGGGAATTAAGGTTCTATCAAGTTGAAATAAATTAAAATGAGATTTCGAGAGAAGGAAAGTAACGTTGCCTGGAGCACTGCAGGGATGGACTTTAATCTAAAAAATTAAGACCTCAAACCTTAAAGGGGGAGGGTGAAGGAATGTGTATCTGTCCCTGTGTTTAAAGATATTAGGAGAGAGGGCCGGAGGGTTAGCTCAGTGGTTCTGGCGCCTGCCTCGCAAGCGCAAGGTCCTGAGTTCGATCCCCGGTAACCACATATAATGCTGGGAGTGGAGACACGCCCACCAACAATCAACAACGCATACCACAATGCTGGACATGGTGGCTCACGCCTGTAATCCCAGCACTCAGGAGGCAGAGACAGGAGGATTGCTGAGTTCGCGGCGGCTTGCCTGGGCACCATAGTGAGCTCAGGGCCAGCCTGAACTACAAAGCGAGACCCTGCCTCAAAAAAGCAAAAAAAAAGATATTAGGAGAGAATAAACAACTGAATAAAAGGCTAGAGAAGAAAAAATGTGAAGATTTGAAAATTCCTACATAGGAAAAAATTGTATTCCATATACCTCTCCCTTACACACTGTTGAACAAAGAACAATCTTCCCCTGTCGTACTTTTCCAACCCTCTTCTCACCTGAGAAGGGCTGTTAATAGAGCTGTGAGAGCAATGGAGTACATGGCCTCTTTCAGTCAGATTCACAGATTTACTCTGGATACTCACAAGGTGAAGGATCTTACTGCAAGATCCTTCACCTTGCTAAGAGCTATTATATGCCAGGCACTTTGCTAGGTGTTTTACACATATCATCCCATTTAAGTCTTGTAACAGTACGCTAGAATAGGACCTATTATTCCAAAATATGGCCCATAGCTGGGGGTAGTGGTACATGCCTATAATCTCAGCACTCAGGAGGCAGAGGCAGGATGAGTTTAAAGCCAGCCTGAACTACACAGTTGAGACCCTGTCAACAGATGGCCCATTATCATTGAAGAATCAGCTTCCAAAACCTTATCAAGTTCAGTGCCCAGCAGAGCAGTGGATGCAAAGATCAGAATCCTCAAAAAAAGGTAACTCCAAACTTTTTTACTCCCTGATGTGATTGATTAGCAAACTTATTATCAAACCTTTTAAGAAACAAATGCAATCACAGAAGGCAAAGCCCAAAACTCATTGCTGGCTGAGATTTTCTAAAAAGTCTATAGTGCTTAGATGAACCTGTGACATCGTCTTTAGGGCTGGATTCCGTTTTAGACCATTAGACAGCCTTACCCTAAGGCAGAACTGTCCTCTCCATTGGGGATCTATTGGACTAGCTGCAGCAGGAATAAATTCAACCACCACAATCACTAGGAAACAGGCTTCATTCTAGACCAGTACTCTTAGTATCTCATGCCTGGACAAACTGTACTAGCTTTCCTGGGAAGATGTTCCAAAAATGCAGACACCTGAGCCACAGTTCAAGTGAATGAAATCAGAATTTCCAGAGGTGAGTATGATTTCAAGCTACCAAGCAGACATCACAAAAAGTAGGGTTGGAAGAGATGCATCATACTTTGTATGATACATACATTCTGTAAATATTTTATAGTATTATAATATACTATACAGTGTTTTACCATATAAATGTTAGTTAGAACTTCAAGAATATGAAAATAAAGAGGCAAATATGAGTTTTTTTTAACCTGTGTGCTTCTTATGTTATGAGTGTCCTGGGAAAATGTAGTAACACCTGTAAACTACAAGGTGGGAAGACCCTCATGTGGTGTAGTTGTGGAACAGAGAAGATAGCAGTGAGCAGAGCCCAAGTAGTGGCGTAACTGGAACAGTACTAGTTGCTGGCATGGGAAGAAGTCAGACAAGGCATGATCTTGGAGGCCTTGTTCTTAGCACATGTAAACTCAGAGAATTTTAAGCTTGACCACAAAGTAAACAAATTTATATTTTTAAAACATTTTACTAGTTTCTGTTTGGAGTGCAAGTGAAGATGAAGAAAATTGGAGGAGTCCAAAAGGGATAGACAGACTCAGGAGAAAGACTTGATAAAGCTTTTTGATTCTTAGTTGTGTGCAAATTAGGACTATTTACCCAGTGACGACTGCATATCAGAAAACAAAGGAAAACACACCGGTGCGATTTTGCTCCTTCTGGAAGATGAGACAGGACTCTCCCTGAATTTGCCCCATGATAACATGACTCAGTTGAATTACTTCTATTAAGCATTTTATGTCTGCTGTAACATATGGCTATTGCAGCCTGAAAGAAGCTTTCACACTCAGCAAGTCGGTTTAATTGTCCATTAGGGATTTCTGTGGGAATAAAGTGTTAAATAAAGCATGATAAAATTTAATTTGTCAATGCTGTAATAAAATCCAATTGTTTTCATATATAACTTATCAAAGCATTTGTATCATACTTCACACATGAAACAAAAATTATGGTTAGGAAACAGCACTTGAAATTCTTGATAAAAGTGTCCAGATAAAAATCACAGATAACAGTAAATCCTAAAATATCATAGTAAACAGATGGATCTTCACTAGTATTCACATTTCAAAACCAGAGAAACCATGCATGCTGAATATAAAAAAAGAATTATGGCCACATTCCCCAAAGAGCTCTATCTGGATGGATCAGAATTCCTACCCAGTAACACAAACACTAGGGGCAGGATCATTTCTACATCCCACATTAGGTGAAAAATAGATGGATACATTCTGGTGGATGCTCATGGATGTTGTCAAGGAAAGTTCAGTTCAAGGCCTTTTTTTTTTTTTTTTTGAGACAGGGCCTCACTTTGTAGTTCAGGCTGTTCCTGAGCTCACTACAGCCCAAAGTAGCCTCAAACTCCCAGCAATCCTCCTGCCTCTGCCTCCCAAGTGCTGGGATTACAGGCATGAGCCACCACGCCTGGCATTGTGATGTATGGTGTTGATTGCTGGGATTACAGGTGTGAGTCACCACGCCCAGAATTATGGTATGTGGTACAAAGGATCAAATTTGCACTTGGCAGGAAGATGCCAGAACCACTGAGCTAAATCCCCAGCCCTGTGACTGGATTTTATCTCTCTTGGTCTCTTCCCTTTTCTTCTATCTCACCACCTTCCTTTTTTCCCTCCTTCCCTTCCCCTCTCCACTCCTTTCTGTCTTTCCCCACCCACCATTGTTGTTGAAGAAACTAAATTAGTTGTTGTTTACAGTTTTCTATATTCTTAATATTTGTGATTGTACCCACATGGTATCATGGTTTTTTGGTTTGTTTTTATGATATAGGGAATCAGACCCAGGGCCTTTTCAGTTAACTACACCCCCACCTTCATCTTTTAAGGTCACTGATTTGCTTTGTCAGGGCTTGAACTGGTTTTAATCTTTCTGTCGCAGCCTCCCAGAGTGCTGGTATTACAGATGAGCACCAGATAGTTAGCTCTTTCTTTGTATTATCTAAAGATGCTACTTTCCAGGCATGGTCAGACTCAGATTTTGTTATAGTTTCTATCTAGATATCCCCCAAAACCTTATGTGCTCATAAGGTGCTTTTGAGAGACGACTACATCATGAATGGGTCATACTCATCTGTGGATTAGCCACTGCTGAATTTATAGCTAAATATGATTTGGGAGGCAAAACCTGGTTGAACAAGGTGGATTACTAGAGGTGTGGCCTAAAAATTTTATCTCCTCTTTTCCTTCCTAATCCCTCTCTCTCTGCTTCCTGACTGCCACATTATAAGAAAGGCTCTTTGCCATACCACCCTGCTTTGGAGCCAGTTGACTACAGACTACAGACTGAGCCCAAATCAACCTTTCCTCCTTTAGCACATTCTTGATAGTTTAAACCACCAGTGGAGCATAGGTGACTGTGCCATAGGGTGGCTTGAGCCATTGTGGTTGGTTATCTGACATCAGACAGTGGAATTCAAATCAGAGCCAGTCAACTGTGAGATATACAAATTACAGCCCCATCGTGCATGTGTTCAGTTGTGAGGATATAAGATATCATGTTTTGACAATGGGGAAGTAACTAAAACAGATTTTGGTACTGAGAGTGGGGTCGCTGCTCTAACAGTCCCTGGCCATGTGGTTCAAAAGCCTTTCAAACTGTCTTGCAAGAGGAATTTAAAATAGTTGTAGATCTGGCTGGAAAAGCAGCCCTAAACTGCTATGAGCTGATCTTCATGGGAAATGCTAATTAGCGCTCAAAAGACCAAAATGCTGATAACAATGTGGCAATAAAATTCAGGTTCAAGAGGTTTCAGGTGGGAACAAGGATTGCACTGGCAGTTAGACTTTAGGCCATTCTGGCAAAAAAAAAATTATCTTGATTTTGTTCCAGTCCTAGGACATTGTGGGCAACTGAGATTAAAGACAGCAAACTATTTAATCTGGCAAATAAAATTTCCAGGCGGTCTAATGTTGAGGTGATGGCATGGCTACTGTTGGGAGCTTTTAGCCAGCACTACCTTAAAGATCAGGAGCAAAAAGCAGAGCTAAATTATTTTTTTAATGATTTATTTGATTTTCACTAAAAAGAAAGCTCTGTAAAGTTTGGGCCTGCAAAGATGCAGCAGAGGAGATCTTGGTTGCTTAAAATATGAACATCAAAAAAATACTTTTAAATAGGACATTTTTAAAAAAATGTCTTGAGAAAATGTAGAAAACCAACAAGGACCACACTTTGTAGACCCAAAGTTGCAAAGATAAAAGATTTTCCTTTGAAAAGAGAGGCCCAAGGCACTGTGTATCAAGATGGAAGCCACCTAGAAAATCTGTTCCTCTGGACATGATCCATAGTATCCCATCACCCAGGCACTCAGAGACACCTACAGCCAACATAGAAGAAAGCTGGGTACTGCTGCAGCTTCTAGGAGGACATGGTGCCTTCAACATGATGCTGTTTTAAAATAATTTTTATTTTATTTTAACCCATTCCCCCTCCCTTTCCTATGTACAAAAGCTTTGGCAATAAAATTCAGGCTCAAGAGGTTTCAGGTGGGAACAAGGATTGCACTGGCAGTTAGACTTTAGGCCATTTCTGTTATGCTCTGGAAAAAAAATTATCTAGATTTTGTTCCAGTCTTAAGACTGCCACATTACAAAAAATTCTCTTTCTTTGTTTCCATTTTTCTTCTATTTTCACTTTTTTCCTTGTGCCTTCCTTCTTTTCTCCTTCCCTCTCTTTTTCCTCTTCCCATTTGAATACTTTCTCCACATTTATCCTTGATCTCTTATACATTGTAGTCCTTTTATTTTATTTTATTTTTTTGCAGTGCTAGGGATTGAACTCAGGCCCTTGTGCTTCCAAATAGTCAGGGTACCACATGAGCTAAATTCCTGGTCCACACTGTAGTAATTTTTCCACTTTTAGTTTCTCATGCCAGAGAAGCAATTTGGTATTTAAACATGTGTGTCTAATTTATTACACCTAAGAGTATGGTCTCAAGGTCTATCCATTTAACTATAAATGTCTGAAATTCACCCTTCTTTTTGGCAGAGTAGAACTCCATTTTATTTTTTAAAAAAATCTTCTTTATCCATCATTGGTTGATGGGCATTTGGGCTGTTTTCAAGATTTAACTATTGCCAACTGTGCTGATATAAACATGAGTGTGCTTATATCGATTTTCAGTCTTTCAGGAAGGAGACTAGATGGAACAAATGTAGCCTCTAGTTTTAGTTTCTTGAGAAATCTCCATACTGATTTCCATAGTTGTTGCACTAGTCTATACTTCCACCAAAAGTGGATAAGGGTTCCGTTCTCCCCCAAAACCCCGCCAGCATTTTTTATTGGTTGATTTCTTGATAGCAGCCATTCTTTCTGGAGAGAGATGAAATCTCAGTGCTGTTTTCACTGGCATTTCATGGCTGACCAGTGACGTTGAACATTTTCTTTATGTATTTGTTTGCCGTTTCTACTTCTTTGTCTGAGGGATGTCTTTTTATTTCAGATGCCTATTTTAAATTTGGGGAGTCTGAGTGTTTCAAGTTAAATATACATTCTAGATAATAGTCCTTTATCTGATGAATAGCTGATTAAAAATTTCCCATGCTGTGGGTTGTCTCTTCACTCTGTTGATGGTTTTTTGCTTGGTTTTTGCTCTGCAAAAGCTTTTTAACTAGATGAAGTCCCAGTTATTTATTCTTTGTAGTATTTCTTTTGTGGTCTGGGTTTTGTCCATGAAGTCTTTGCTTACTGCTATAACCTCATGCATTCTACCTACTCTCTCTTTCAGCAGATCTAGTGTTCTGTGTTTGTTTGTTTTTGAGACAGGGTCTCACTTTGTAGTTCAGACTGCCCCTGAGCTCACTATGTAGCCCAGGCAAGCCTCAAACTCACAGCAATCCTCCTGCCTCTGCCTCCTGAGTGCTGGGATTACAGCATGAGCCACCACTCCCGGTACTGTGATATGTGGTACTGCTTGCTGGTGGGCATGAGTCACTACATCCAGCACTGTGGTATGTGGTTACTGGGTACTGAATTTTGGACCTTATGCTGCAAGGCAGATGTCAGCACCACTGAGCTAAATCCCCGGCCCCTAGTGTTTATGTTTTAATATTCAGACCTTGATCCTTTTCTATTTAGGTCAGTTCATGGTGAAAGATACGAGTCTAGTTTTAATCTTCAACATGTGAAAAGCCAGTTTTTCCAGTAGCATTTATTAGCTCTTTTTTTTTTTTTTTTTGGTGGTAATGGGGATCAAACTCAGGCCCTTGTTCTTCCAAGGTAGGTGCGGTACCACTTGAGTTAAATCCCTGGCCCCAGAAGCATTTATTAAAAAGTCAAAAACATGAAACATCTGAGAAGAGGCCACAAGGAACCAAAGCCAGCCCAAGAGAGAAGCTGTGAGGATCACAGTCACCAGCAATGGGGTGGGAGCACCCAAACCCTTTAGCATTCACATCTCACCCCAGGTGTTAGATAGAAAACTTAAAGATTTAATGTTTGCCCTGCTAGATTTTGGTATTACTTTGATACCATTGCTCTATATCTCTCCTTATAAAAGGGGATGTTTATTTCATGTTGCTATATGTTGAAAGTGTTTATCTTCTCACATTTACAGGCGCTCACAGCTAAGTGTTTTAAATCTCAGAAAAACCTTTAGACTTAGACTTTTCAGCAAAGCTAAAACTATTAGAACTTGGGCAACTCTTAGAAGATATAAGTTTGATTTTTGGAGAGAGGACAACAGTTCACTTCACAGATGGTCTTGGGTATTTCTGACATGAAGTACTTCACCTCTCATCTTTTCCATTACCAGCTGTTAGTGAGCATTCACTAAACCTAGTGATTCAATAGGGATGCAGAACTGTTTCATTTGATGCTATCTTCTTTTTTTGGAGAAACTTCCTCATCATCATTCCCATGGGAAATAACATAAAAACTTAAGTGATATAAGTGCGAGGGTTTTGCTTTTTAAGGTAAAATAATTGGCCAATAAATATTACAACTAAAAAATGTATCCACAGGGCTTGGAATTTAGCTCAAGTGGTACCGCACCTACCTTGGGAGCACAAGTGGCTGAGTTTAATCCTCAGTCTCACACACACACACACACACACACACACACACGACCAGAGTCTGGAAGACCACACCAGGGAGATCAGCCCTCAATCTGCACTGTTTCCAGGCTCACCTATTCTTTGTATTCCCCAACCTATAGTAGTCTGTGTTTTATTATTCTTACAACATCCTTGATTACTCATCAAGAAAAGTCTCCCTGGGCCGGAGATTTAGCTCAGTGGTTCCAGCACCTGTCCAGCAAGTGCAAATTTCCTGGTTTGATCCCAGTAACCACATACAACAATACCAGGCATGGTGGCTCACACCCACCGCCAATCAGTACCACACACCACAGGGCCAGGCGTGGTGGCTCACAACTGTAATCCCAGCACTCAGGAGACAGAGGCAGGAGGATTGCCAAATTCCAGGCTTGCCAGAGCTATAGAGTGAGCTCAGGGCCAGCCTGAACTACAAAGCGAGACCCTGTCTAAAAAACACACACACACACACACACACACACAAACACAAAAAACTCCCATTACAATTGAAGTTCCCAAATTGCCACTTAGTTGAATGCCTAATGGATTTGATTTCCAGATATAAAGGGTTTCTATAGCCTTTGGCTATAAAGCATCCAGCCAGTAAGGTACTATCTTTCTTTGGGGATCGCTGCCCTGGAAGAATCAAGTGCCAGGTAGCTGCTCTGCCTACATACGCATTCAACTCTATAGCTACAGACATCTTCCTTGGTGGCCACTAAGTGGGAATAAACTGTGTGGGTCATACATTTTTTTCTGTAACTAGTTGCCCCATGTGGACACATCCCTGTAGTGAAATTTGAGAGGACAGAACTGATCAGGATGGAATGACTCCTGAGGGAAGATAGTAATTAGTAATATTTCTGCTCCATTGCCATTTATTTTTCTGCTTCAAGACCCAGATTCAGCTACAGCAGGAAAGAAACCCCTAATACTTACTTACCATTTGATATTCTTTTGTTCCTATGTACCCTTCATTAATAAAACAATCAGAATTTGCCTATTTCCAGAATCCACAGAGTATTATGTAAATCACGTTTTAAAATTGATTTTGTTTTATTGATGCTTTTACCATTCCCTGTAGCTTTCAGAAACCTCAAGCAACAAATGCTAAGCTGTGAAAGGGATGCTAATTGCTTTCCTTGGATTCAAACATCTTTGTAAATCATGAATTTAATAGCCACTAAGAACCTGACAAAGAATTGACCATTAATCTTATGAGAGTTATAACTGAGCTTTTTAAAAACTCTCATGCAAATTTGTTTCCAATGGATTTTTCTCTGCTCCTAACAGCTTCTAAATGAAATAATTACTATGAATCTTTAGACCCAGTTTATTCATTATCTTGTTAACTTTGAAGCTTCCTGCCTATAATCTCTTCACTTAGTATCTAAATTCTCTCTCTCTCTCTCTCTCTCTCTCTCTCATTTTCTCCCTCTCGAACATAAAGCATAGATCATAGATAGTTTTCCAAAATGCATGTAACAATCCTGATTTTCTATATTGGTTATGGTGTTTGGGTTAGCAGGTGGAGAGACAAATGCTAAAATAAAAATTCCTCTCTCTATCCAGACAGATTGAACCAATATCCTCTCGTGTGAGGAAGCAGAGTAGAGCAAATATGTTGCACCTGCTCTAGCACTATTTGAATTTAGATGAACTCTCTATATGTTATTTTAATTCCAACAAGAAAAATGAAGGCTATAATACTGTACTTATGTTGACCGAATGATAGAATAAGCCACTATTAGAGTTACTGCTTACCATTCTCATGCTGTCACCCTTGGTATGATTATTAGATGGCATTAAAATACAGTCTATCCCAGTTCTCTGATAACACCTTTCAAAGTGTGAAGTACCATTTCCCCTGCCTTTGGTGGGGGCCAGACCTCAGAGTGATGACAATGACATCATACGACTTCCATGGCTAGGTCATAGTAAATCAGTCTCTCCCTTTCTCTCTCTCTCTCTCTCTCTCTCTCTCTCTCTCTCTCTCTCTCTCTCTCTCTCCTGTCTCTCTTCTGTCCTTCTCTCTCTGTATGAGCTGACTTTATTTAGGCCATTACAATGAAGAAAGTACCCCAGATCTGAAGGTCAGGGTGGCTTAGTAGTGTGGTTTTTCTTTTTCTTGATGGGGAATGTCAGGAAGAGAGGTTTGCTGCTTGGGTGTTTTTTGTTTTGTTTTGTTTTTTGAGACAGGGTCTCACTTTATAGTTCAGGCTGGCCCTCAGCTCACTATGTAGCCCAGGCAAACCTCAAACTCAGCAATCCTCCTGCCTCTGCCTCCCGAGTGCTGAGATCACAGGTGTGAGCCACCACACCCAGCACTGTGGTATGTGGTATTGATGGCTGGTGGGCGTGAGTCACCACGCCCAGCATTGTATGCGGTTACTGCGATTGAATTCAGGGCCTTGTGCTTGCGAGGCAGGCGCCGGAACCACTGAGCTAAATCTCTGGCCCACAGTTGGGGCTTTTAAGCCAGCAGTCAATTATCTGAACAGAAAACGTTTCTCTCCATGGTTGTTGGCTTCGAGGGGACCAACTATTCTAATCTTAGCCAGTAAATCATGACAGAAGAATTGAGAAGTTGGAAGATTTTGTTGCGTCTGTCTCTCTTACATGCCTATGTAAAGACAGCAAAATTTAGTTTGTGGTTCTTCCAAGAACACAGAGTTCCATGCATGACCTTACAATAAGCAAGTGCTGCTGGGTTTTATTTTGAATCTTATATCCAGTTAGCCCATGGGGACCTTTCTTGGAAGTTTACTCTTTCATAAAGCTCATACAATCAAGAACAGTCTCTTTCTGTCAATGTGTCAACAATGTTTTGGTGTTGATAGAAACACCTCTCTGTTCACTTTCAAAATCTCTTCAGAGTCAAGAGCAAGAGTGTTTAAAAAATAAATGTGTCTCCTCTAGGACTGTCAGCCTAGAGAAAACTGGATCAGCTGAGGTTTTGCTGCATTTGAAAGAAAATATAATTTCATAAATGGTAGCAGACTGAGAACTCTCTTTTTAACACTGCTTCTTAGCAACTAGATAAGTCAATGCATTCGGTACACAGTCCCTAAATACTCATTTGTAATGTAACAAGGGCCAATTGTAATACAATCCAACTTTTAAATGAATGAATAAAACAAAATACTTGTTACCAAAGGAAAATCGCATTATGTATGTTTTAACATGGAAACTCAGGAAAGTTTGAAATGTCTGGTTTAGAACCTTATTCTTCAAACTATGGTCCCTGAGGACCAGAGACTTAGTTCAGTGGTTCCTGCACTTGCCTCGCAAGCTCAAGGTCCTGAGTTCAAACCCCAGTAATGGCATACAATCCCAGCAATCAGTACCATACATCACAATGCCAGGCGTGGTGGCTCACACCTGTAATCCCAGCACTTGGGGGGCTGAGGCAGGAGTATTCCTGTGAGTTCAAGGCTAACCTGGGCTACATATGAGTTCGGGGCCAGTTTGAACTATGAAGCCAGACCCTGTCTCAAAAAAATAAATAAATAAATAAACCGGGCGTGATGGCTCACTCCTATAATCCCAGTACTCGGGAGACAGAGGCAGGAAGATTGCTGAGTTCAAGGCTTGCATGGGCTACACAGTGAGCTCAGGGCCAGCCTGAACTACAGAAAGGGACCCTGTCTTAAAAAAAAAAAAAGTATGGTCCCTGAACAAACAATATTGCTTGCCCCATCTTAGGGATTTATTAGAAATCCATAATTTAGAGTCCTACCCAACAATTCCTGAATCAGAATTTTCATTTTTACAGCAGTTTGAGAGCAAGGTTTGAGAGAGTCCTGGTTGAGAATTTACTGTGAAACTGTAGACATATTATTCATCCTTCTGACTTTGGATTCCCCCATCTGTAAAACAGCAAAAAAAAAAAAAAAAAAAAAAGGGACAGTTCACTCACATATTCATTCACTTGATAAATATTTGTTAAAATTATTTGCACTGGAAACAGAGCAGGACACGAGACAACAAAAGGTTCAATTCTTTTTCATTTGAAAAGTTTTTATTTCTTTAATCTTTCTACAGGGAGAATAATTTTTCTCTGACCTTTCTCATACCTTCTCACAATGACAGGTACAGTACTGTCAACTTTGCCTAGGAAGACAGGTGCCAGGGAAAGAAGGGAAACATTTCCTCAAGATCAGAATCCTACTTACTTCAAAGTGGAATAAAAGAATGTACACAAGTATTTCATACCCGCTGCCAGTCCAGCAGCCAGTTCTGGATCCCCTTCTCAAGGATTCAGATTTTCTGACTTCACTTTCAAAATTGATCTCCAAATAACTGGGATATTTCACAGTGTTTTGGAAACAGTGAGATTCTGACAGCATGTCAAGCACTGGCTGTGAGTTACGTTTCTAACAGTAACCCTGGGGGGTATGCTGAACAAAGTGGCACATACCTTTAGAGAGTAATAAAGTCAAAACTTGCTGCTATTTGTCACTAGCCACGGGGCTAAAAAGCTTTTTAGCTTTTTAGTTCCATTAACAGGCTCCCTCAGAAAAAAGAAAACAGGGAGGAAGATAAAAGAAAGAGGGATAAAATAAAGCAAGAAGTGTAATACATTAGGACTAATGTTTGTTCGTAGTCAGTGGCATCAGGTATCTTAGGGTGGTCGCCTTTGTTCTAGCAAGTTCATTTAGCAGCCAGTACAGAAAAAGCAAGTGCCTTCATTTTAAAATGTCACTTCCTTTTCCTCAGAAGACAGGTTTCTAAAGCGACCCTCTGCAAATGCCGAAGGAAGAATTGATTTGCAAGATACTTTAAGAATTTTACAGAATTGTTCCTTTATTGGTCCTTGAAATTAATAATATCTCTTTATGCATATGAAAAACAGGGTGCTGTTCTTCCAGTAACATCTCTGATCCTACAAATGTACATAGACATAATTAAACAGTATGATTTAGCTGGGTGTGGTGGTGCACACTTATAACCCCAGAACTCGGGAGTCTGAGGCAGAAGGATTGCAGTGAGTTCAAGGCCAGCCTAGAATACACAGAGATCCTGTTTTATAAAAAGAAAAGAAATATGGTTCGAATTATTTATTAGTAGAGAAATGTTATCTAATTATATTGTGGTGTGTATGTATTTCTTAGTCTTAATAAATGGCCAAACATATCAATAGCAAAAACATATCAACAAATATTTAATTACATTAGTAAATGAAATAATGTTCAAAAAAATATAATTTAGACCACCCCATCTGTCAAGCATTCAGCAGTTGGTTATCTGACCAGCTACAACCTGCTCCCTCTGCAAGACTGTTTTAATGAAAAGGGAAGAGATAGCATTGATTTATACCTTAGTTTTCAGTTTGCTTGAGGCCTGCTCAGTGTTATGGTCTTTTAGAGGCAACATTGTTAAAAAGCAATGCTGAGTGAAGCAAATATGTAATGGTCAAATGGCTCTGTGACTGCAGAATCCTCCCAAACCAAACAAGTGTTCACTTAATGAGCTCTGTTGAGGAGTTTTGAATTATAACGATGCACAGGCAGTGTCTGAAGCCTTAAAGATCGTTTGTGTGTGTGTGTGTGTGTGTGTGTGTGCGCGCGCGCGTGCGCATACACACGCCGCAATGGCTTCTGAAGCACTCTGTACAAAAATCATGCTTCAAAGAAGCTAGCGGAATGTTTTATGTTCAAGATATGCTCATTAGCAACTGCTCTCCTGGCTCCTGTTTATTTTTCTTTTTTCTTTCTGCTTTTAAGGATGCAATTAAAATCCCAGTAGTTGACTGGTGGTTTCTGCTAGAGAGATAAACAGTACCTGACCCCATGTGATCTGTTCCATGAATAGAGATCAGGATTTCATCTTCTAGCAACTCCATTTTGGATGGTTGCTAAGGAGACTATTGGCATCTCTGTGTCCTATGTGCCCTATTACTCGGAAAGAATTACAGCAGCTTTGGCCGTTACTTTCCCAGAGAGAAAACCTGAAAACTCATTAGGGCAGCCAACATTTTAAGATTCCACTGGTCTCTTTCATGTTTTGGTTGCTGCCGGTCTTGGAGTGCAACTTGTGAACATGTTGGCATCTAAATGAATTTGCTTTTAGAACCAACAATAAAGCTTTGTTATAAAACAGCAAAGTGGGCCAGAGATCTAGCTCAGTGGTGTTGCATCCACCTTGCAAATGAGAGTTTCAGAGTATAAGACCAGAGTCTTTAACCTTGCGTCAGCACAGGCCTATTTAGTTATTTCTTTCATCCTTTTTTTTTTTTTTTTTTTTGGAGACAGGGTCTTGCTTTGTAGTTCAGGCTGGCCCTCAGCTCATTCTGTAGCCCAGGCAAGCCTCAAACTCAGCAATCCTCTTGTCTCTGCCTCCGGAGTGCTGGGATTATAGGTTTGAGCCACCAAGCCCGGCACTGTGGTATGTGGTATTGATTGCTGGTGGGCATGAGTCACCACACCCAGCATTGTATGTGGTTACCAGGGATCGAACTCAGGACCTTGCGCTTGCAATACAGGCACCAGAACCACTGAGCTAAATCTCCAGCCCTTAAAAGTTTTTTTTATTAGTACACTTGCAGTACATAAGAATTACACTTACCATGAGGAGTACAATGTAGCTTTGTTTTTTTATCTTCTTTCCCTCCCATCCCTCCTATTCTCTCCAATTAATTCTTTCCTTTTTGTGAAAGTTTTATTTCTATATTTTCTTCAATTCTCTCTTTTTTTCATCCCTTTTCCCTTCTGTCTCTCCTCTCTACCTCTAGAGCCACCAGTGTGTTCATGAAGGAGCCCTCAGGATCAGCAAGGAGATCCTAAAAATAAGAGAAGGAAGGAGAAGGTAGCAAGATGAATGGAAGAAACCAAGCTGTGAATGGGTACATGAACCTCAGCCAACCTTGCAGTGAGCTCTGAAGCCACTGGTCCTTCATGGCTGCCTTCAGTGAGATATGGACTGAATACAACTCATCATATGTTGAAATCCTAACTTTCAGTGGAGCGGTTTTTTGGAAATGGGGCCTTTGGCACTAATGAGATTTAGATGAAGTCATGAGGGTGGGGCCCCTATGAGGGTTTTAATATACTCTTAAGAAGAGGAAGGGCCCTTGTTCAGGCTCCTTTCACGAAGGGCCCAGTGCCAAATTAGTTGTCTGCATGCCAGGAACAGGGAGATAGGAAGGGACCCCTCACTGAGAACCTGTCCATTTGAGAACCCTGATGTGGGACTACAGACTCCAGGGCTGAGAAAATAAGCATCTACAGCTTAAGATGCTATTTATTATTCTATTATTTATTATAGCACCCCAATCTAAAACACCCTCATCAGTTATTGAGTATGCAACATCAGAAAGGAGCATGACTTTGGTAACTAGCTCAGCAAAGGCTGCCTAGCTATAGGCTTTGTGTGGGTAGCTTCACAATCACTATTACTATTTCTTCATTTTCCATATAAATAAATAAATACATAAATACATAAATACATAACCTACCTCACTCTGTCCAGCTTGTTTGTCAGGATTCAGTAACAAGCTAGTTACTGACTTTACATGTCACCTGTATTGCTTACTACTATTTGGCCTCATTCCCCTCTCCTTTTTTGCACACATCCCTTTAATTAAACAGCGCTTTTTAAATTACCTTGTCATGTGCAAGATACACAGAGCTACCACAGGGAGCCTTTTGCACCAAAGAATTTTCCCACGAAGATGGTGGGTAGTGGCACAATAAGCTCATTCTTCCTCTATCCCATTCATTTCATGTGGAGTTTAACTCTTTCATATCTTGAAAGAAACTCATGATTCACATGTTAGAAAAATTTCTCATTGTAGAGTGTGGGTTAGATAGGGAACTCTAGAAGCAGGGAACCTCCAGTTAAACATGGTAGGTTAACCGTACATTTATTTCCTCTTCCTCCAGACTGGTAGTGGAAGGGTACCACATGTATAAAGAAGGAGAAAAGATAGTGGAGAAGATGACAAAGAAAGAGTTTGGTGCCGTTTTGGAAACTAGAAAATAAAAGTGTGGAAGCTGCCTCACGTGTGGATGGGCACACCTGCATCAGAGATGAGTTTTCTGCAAGAAATGGGATACAACAAGCAGGTGCTTCACTTTTCTCTGTCACAAGAGGGCTAGAGAAATGCATTTGCCAGCAGTGGTTCAGCTGTTCACTTAGTGAGGGTTTCTCTTTCTGTTTAGCAAAGTTTAGCTTGTGGACTCTTTTTGCTTTATGACCCCAAGGTGGTGACCATTTCTATACTTTCTGATACCACATCTGCACTGATGGGAGAATGAGTAAAGACGGAGCCTCATGGCAGCCACACCTGTTCCTTTTTACTGAGGAAGCAAACACTTTCCAAGTCTTTCTGGCAGACTTATGCATACACTGTACCCTGATCCAGAGTTTCTCCCCTTCAGTTTCTCTGGAAGATAATTTCTGTCTCTGTAGAGTAAGGGAGTGGACCAGGTTGGGCTGGGCTGATAGGGTGGGTACAGGAGGGTTTCACCCTGCTTATTGCCCTGCCTTCTACAGTACCTGATACCTGTGCTAGTCAGCTTTCCATTATTGTGACAGATACCTCAGGTAATCAACTTATAAGAAGAAGAGGTTTTATAATAATTGTTATTATTATGTATATCTAAAATGTACCAGTAAAAGTTGTGCTTAAATAAAGAAGATAAGGTTTATTTTAGCTCAAAGTTTCAGAGGTTTCAATTCATGGCCAGTTACGGTTTATATCCAAAACATCTCTCCAAAACCTAAAGCATTTGGGGGATTAGGCCATGGAGGTTCTGTATTCCTCACTGAATTCACCTGTTGATGAGTTCAATAGCTATCTGAGCTGTTAGGAAATGGGCCTGGGTGGAGGTGGGTCCTTGGGGCAGAATATTCTCAACCCCAGGCTCCTCCCTTGTCTGGCTCTGCTTCCTGGCTACCACAATGTAAAGAGTTTCCACTGAAACACCTTGTTTCTACTTTGCAACTGATGGGGCCATGCACAGGCTGAGACTTCTGAAATAGTGAGCTGAAACTAAACTTTTCCTTTGTGTTACAGTACAAGTGTTGGGAATTTTGTTCCAGGAGAGAAAAAGTGTTAGCATAGTAAGTCAAAGTGAAAGCACATGGCAAAGGAGACCTGTTCTTTTTTTTTAATTGAATTCTTTATTGGTACAATTTATATACATCTCAAAATCACATATAACATTGGGAAATTTGTACCAGTATATGCCACAAGTTAATTCTCATTTTTACCCATATCCCTACCCACTCCCCCTCCTCCCCCCTTTATACATGCTCTTTTATTTTCTTTCTGTATCATATTTATTCCTTCCCCTCAT
>PVIC010029493.1:0-15126 GCA_004025085.1 Thryonomys swinderianus
TCTGCTCCGGGTGTGAATAAGACCCTGCACTGCGACCTTCAGGGCAGCACGGAGTCCGCCGATCTCCCAAGAGCTTGGAGTGTCCCGGGGAAAGGGTCCTCCCTGAGCACAGGTGAGAAATGCGCATGCGTGATGCTTCCCAGACAGGTCACGGAGGGAAAGCAAATCTGAGGGGACCGAGCTGCCTCTTGCAATAGTCAAGGGTTAGCAACACAGCAATCCCACCAAGGAGAAAAAGCATAAAGCCCTTAAAATTCCTGCTGTGAGTTGAGGAATGGTCCTGTATAGCTCATCTGGTAAGGAAAACCCTCTCTGAAATTTGAAGGAGAGAAAAATGTGTGAGCAAAACAATACCGGGAGCGACTTGGGGAAGCAGGCACAGAGAGAACGCTGGTGAGAAGGGTTAAAGGAACAGAAGGGCTTTTTCCTAATTCACTGGGGAAAAAGAGATGCTGAAGTGAAACAGGTCGTCTAATAAATCAGACCGGCATGAAATTAATGACGAGTCTGAAATGGCCGAGATATTGAACTCATTCTTCAAACCCTGTCCTGTTGTCGGTAGCAATAGAACTGAAGAGAGAGGTGTAGCAGAGACCTCTGAAAGCAACAGAAACAGAATCAGAGGTTGGGTCACTGGAGCGTCCCGAGCCGGCAGGCGGGTCCTCCAGGGGTGATGGGCCGTGGTCAGCGTCCCCACCTGTCAGAACAGTGGGTCGGATTCTCCTCACTGCCACCGGGGCTGCTGCGGGTGAGTAAAATTAGGGCCACACCAGAGAAAAGCCTGTGTTCTTGGGGGAGCAGGGAAAGAAGACAGTAAAAAACAAGAAAGGGCCGGGCACAGAGGCACACGCCTGTAATCCCAGCACTCAGAAGGCCAAGGCAAGAAGATCTCTGCAAGTTCAAGGCCAGCCTGTGCTACATAGTGAGTTTAATGCCAGTCTGAAGTACGTGGAGAAATTCCGTCTCAACAGCTTTAAGGCTGACTTGAATCTTGCTGTTTTCAGCAGCGGCCTCATCTCCTCTCTCTGCCTCCCCAAAGGCCTAACTGGGAACCCCCCCTGCACTTTCAGTGCATCTCGTCTGAATCACCCCGAGAGTATGGTGGCTGGAGGGACCCAGTCACGGTCCACACATCCCCACATCCCCGCCAGAATCCATGAGTTCAGGAGATAGCCGCACCTGGGTTCCAGGCCGAGCCCGTCATAAATAGCTTCCTGTCACCCCTTCTTCTCCCCGACTCCTCCCTAGAGTCGGGCACATTTCTTGCTCCCGGTTTCCCTACCTCCTCCTCTACCTTCTCCTGCTGAGTTCTTTAGACTTCGCCTCCACCTATGTCCTCATCCTCCGTGGGCCACCACTGTGAGTGACAAAGGGTATAATGCAAAAGGCCAATGGGTGAATGTGTTGGTGTCGGGGGCTTTAATTGCAAAGGTTTTAATGCAGAGAATAAAACGCGGTGATCATTTAGGGCTGCAGCACGGTCGTGGAGGTGGCTGCACCACGCAGCTGCTGCTTCTGCCCTGGGTTGATCCTACCCAGACTCCGCCTTACTCGTGGCTGGACTCAGGCCAAAGGCTGTGCCTCTCGGATTAGGGGCCGCACATAGGAGCAGGGCATACAGGAAACCTGACTTCACGTCTCTGCTAAATTCTACTTTATAGCCCAGTTACCTAGTTACTGATCTTTCAAAGGGAAGAGGTGTGGAAAAAACATCTCTGTTTGAATTCTCATTTCTTAACCCCAGAAATCACACTGTAAGGCAATACATTTATTTCTTTACAAATTGTGGAATTAATCTTGCTAAAACACAACTGGATGAGCAAGTAAACTCTGTACACTCCCTGCAGCTTATTTACTGATGATTTTGTTTTGTTTTGTTTTGTTTTGTTTTGTTTTGTTTTGAGACAGGGTCTCGCTTTGTAGTTCAGGTTGACTCTAGGCTCACTATGTAGCCCAGGCAAGCCTCAAACTCAGCAATCCTCCTGCCTCTGCCTCCTGAGTGCTGGGATTACAGGGTTGAGCCACCAAACCCAGCATTTGTGGTATGTGTTACTGATTGCTGGTGGTTGTGAACCACCACACCCGGTGTTGTTGTATGTGGTTAACAGGAATTGAACCAGGGACCTTGCACTTGCTAGGCAGGCACTGGAACCACTGAGCTAAATCTTTGGCCCAAAAATTCTTATACATAGTGTTCTCTTGAAAAGTATGTCTGAATCTAAATGTGCCCCTTTTGAATGTATCAAATGTGATACTGCTATTTAAAACTCATAATGATAATGGTATAAAAATAAGAGTGTTTTATAAAATGATTAATCACATGTAAATTTAGGAATTTTAGATGATCTATTATTTATAGCATAGTTTATCTCATGCGGTATACTCTAACCATACATTTTTATATGCACGTGTATTATTTAATGTGTGTGCTAGTCTGCTGTGACTAGCCATTGTCATGAAAAAATCCTGAGAAAAAGAACTGAAAAGGAGAAAAGATTTGCTTTGTCTCATAGCTTTAGAGGCTCAGGCCATGCAACTGGACCCTGTGGCTTTGGGTCTGTGGTAAGGCAGAACATCGTGGCAGGAGTGTGTGGCAGAACAAACTGTTTTCCTCACGCCATCCAGGAACAGAGAGAAGGGAAAGGGCTGGGCTCCCCAGTCTCCCCAGGGCAGGCCCCACGGACCTCATGTCCTCCCTATATCTTCTAGAGGACCCACAACCTCCCAGTAATGCTACAGGCTGGAAACCAAGCCTTCAACATATGGGCCTTCGAGGGACATTTCAGACCCAAGCCATAACAAAGTGGTGTTTGCAGAGGCCGAACTGGCACTGTTTCCTACTTCTCCAGTCTGCAGAGGTGAATAATCCGGGTTCCACTGGGAGCTGGGGCACTCAGCCCTTCTGAAGGAAGGTTGCTCCCTTAGGCCATGTGACATCAAAGGAGCAGTACTCCCCCCGCCCCTTGCTGAAGAAACAATGCCTTCTTGTCCCTCCTTTGCAAATTGTTGCTCTTTGGTTTTTTAAATTTTGCTTCCAGTTTTGTCCAGAACCAGAGACACATGAACAGACCACTTCAGATGGAATTGCTGGTGGTTCAGCTTTGTCAGGAACAGGGAGATCTCTAACATCATGGACTTGATTGCAATTTCTTCCCTGATTCCTGAGTAGAGCTCTCAGATCCCTTTAGACCAGTTATCTATCACCTGGGAAGATTGCTTTTGGAAGTCATTGACCATTTCTTTTTTCTGTTACTATTTTTATAAGAAAATCCAAAAACTTCCAGTCTTACAGTGTGGAACAATTACATCTGGACTGTAATTAATCTCTGAGCTGTTTCAAGCTGCCATATAAGAATGTGTTTTAGCAATCAATGTTCCTAACATAGAATTAAGACACTTAATTTACAGAATATACTATGCAACAATCATGAAGTCAGAAGAGAAGAAAAAGCCCAGTTCTCAGATACTTCCTGTCTTAATTACTTTCTTGTTGCTGAGACAAAGTATCCAACACCCAGAAGTTAAGAGAGGAAAAGTTCATTTAGCTTATAGTTCAGAGAGGTTTCAGTCCATAATCTACTGGCTCCAAGGCAGGGCCGCATGACAGACAGGCGTTGCACAAGAGAAACAGTTCATGGCCAGCAGAACGGAGCAAGCAAGCAAGTGGCCCTAGTTGCATCTTTCTGACCCTTTTATGTTCTATCTGGGCTACCAGGATTAGGGTGGTGCCAAAAAAATCAGTGGACTGATCCCAGTGTCACATACACTAGATCTAGCTGCCTCTGAGAAAGCCCCACCTATGGTTGCATGAGTCTTTGAGGGGACATCTAGACACACGCTAAATACCTCCTTTGATTTCTTTTCTGACGCAATATCAATGTCTTGGCAATAGTCTCTGAGTTTTCTCTGGATGGTCTTCAGCCCTTGTAAGACATTCTTGTCCCTTGCATGTTGTTACCAGGAAGCCATCCTAGGCAATGGCGGCCGTGGCCCATACATTCCTGCTCCCTCTCATCACATCTGCCCTGTTGACCATTTCCGAGGAGTTGCCCATGCTATGAAACCTACAAGGCCCTTCTACTGCACACCCTGACTCAAGAATAAAAAGTGTATCTGCAATATCTGTAAGCAAAGAAGCTCAAAATCACACCAGAGGCAACAGAGGCAGAAACACCCAGCAGAAAGACAAGTAGCTCCGTGACAAGCAGCTTCTCTACCATGAAGTTTACCTGCTCTGCAGCTCCATGAGACCACGGCCACCAGGACAGCAGCTGCCGACCCCCTTAACAGTAGGGCCAAGCCCAAGGTCACAGAACCCTCAGATCAGAAGGGAACACTTTTTGCCCCCTCACTCCTACATCCACATAGATTTCCCCAAGGGTTTCTAACATAATGTTCCCAATAAGAGCATAGAAAACTAATCAGATTCTTGTTAATAAACGGTTGAATTGGTGAATGTGCTTGCCCACTGGAGTTATAATGTTAATATTCTACTTCAAAATGTGTTGCATGTAATGAATTAACAAATCACCTCATTTATATTTCATAGACATAGAATTTTGGTCCTTTCTTCCCAACTATCTCTCTTGAGCTGAAAGATCTGTAATGCAACAATGGGAAAGGATCTTGGTATCACTTCTGTTCTTCCCCCATGGACTCATTTAGCCTTTGTCCCCTCAGAGGCCCATCTTCCAATACCCTTGCACCGAGGACAGGCTTTGGCCTGTGAAGCTGCGGCACGAGTATGACCCAGGACAGTGCAGCCTCACTGTGGGCCCTGTGGCTCGGGGGCTGAGTGCGGGCTCCAGCCTGCAGCCATGGTTACAGTGCTCTGCTGCATGTTAGCTGCATGCCAGCTGTGTGCCTTCAGGTAAGCCGCTCAGTGTGTGTCTCTGTTTCCACTCACTATGGGCACCCCACTGCACCCCGGTGAAAGGTGCACAGAAGAGCAAGAGATAAGCTTCAAAGTACTGGACAGCAGCATTAGCATTTATTTAAATTAGCCATTCCAGTTCCAGTGTTATGGCAATGAAGATAGATTTATTTATTCACTCAAAAGACAGTTAAGGAGCTCTGATCACCTTCCAAGGGTTCCATGAGGCACTAGGTAAGAATGGAAGAAAAGTAGTGTTATTCAGGATTTATAAACAAGAATTTCATTGTCACATCGCTTATGACAAGAATAACACAGTGCAAATTGCCTCAGATGACTTAAATAAATCATGCTACATTCACACAGGGAAACAAAATGTGGATGGGCAAGGCAGAGAAACAGAAAGATATTCACCATGAGTTGTCTGCCTCAGGGCCTGTGCATTTGCTCTTTTGCTGCCTGGAAAACTAGATTACGTAGTAATTGCTCAATAAATAATTATTGAGTAAATGAACGAATGGAAAAAGATAAATTGCAAAAGAATACATACTGTGTAATTCTTTTTTCTAAACACAAAAGTAGTAGAAAAACTTGAGAGTTTATACCAAATATAACAATTACCATGATTGCTTGATCAGACTGTTGACTTTGAGTTTATTTTTTGGTCATTTTCTAAATTTTACATGAAAACTATTTTTCATTAAAGGGGTAATTTAAAAAAGAGAATCTGTGTATAAAGGATCAAATGCAGTTAGTTTTCTAAGTAAAATTATCAGTGCATATGCAGAACCAGAGCGAAGGCCTGTGCCTGTCATGCTGACTGGTGCTGGGCTGGGCGAGCTGGTGGCACACGCTGCCCCACTCGACACGGCAGGGGCTGGGGCAAGGGACAGCTTCTCCGATCCCCAGAGTAACGTGCTCTTCCCAGAGCCGCACTGACTTGATCGTAGTCCATGGCGTAGCAAGCTGTTCCCTTCCTTTTTTATGATGAGGTACACCTAACATGAATATCGCCCGCTTTAACCATTACTGAGGGCGGTGCTCCACAGCATACGCATGCGCACATTCTGTGGCCATCGCCACGCCCATCTCCGGGACTTCACCATCCAGAACAGAAACTCAGTGCCTTTGACGTGAACTCGCTGCCTTCGTTCCTCGCTCCTGGCTGCCCCGTTCCACTTTCTGTCGCTATGAATTTACTTAACTTTGATCACTCATGTAAGTGGACTTATACAATACTTGTCCTTTTAAGCCCAGCTAATTTAACCTAGCATAACATGTCTCTCACCTTGTGTGTGACAATTTTACTCCATTTCACAGTCAAAGAATATGCTGTATACATCACACCGTGTTGATCTGTTCCCCCATCAGTGCACATTAGGGTTGTTCCGGCCGATTTTGCTATTGGGAACAGTGCTTCTGTGCATGTGGTGAACAGATACCCATTTGAATCTCCATCCTTTCGGAGAAATACCAGGACCTGGGGCTTCTGGGTGCCGTGGAGGTGCTACCTCGCCCTTGAGGAGCTGTCACGCTGTCTTGGGCAGTGGCTATGTCAAGGCCCTGGATGCCAGGGAAGGCAGGCTGGTGCAGTTGCCCTCTGTGCTTCTTTCTGCTCATCTCAACATTCTGCTCCAGCTCTTTTGAGCCTGAACTGTCGCTCTCGAGGAGGAAACCGCAGTACGTGGTTCCCAAGCCACAGTTGAGGTAAGAGGCTCTGGACTTCTTCTTCTGTATGGGGAAGCCGCTTGGGACCTACATTGCCAGGTTGAGATTCCAGCCCCGAGTCCACAGACACTAACTATACGAAGACCCTCCCACCCCAGGAAATATTCCAGCCTCAATCTTCTTCTCTATTAAAATGATTTCTTTGGCAGCGGATTTAGCTCAGTGTTTCCAGTGTCTGCCTGGCAAGCATAAGGTCCTGAGTTGAATCCCCATATCACATACCATAGTGCCAGGCATTGTGGCTCATGCTGTAATCCCAGCACCTGGGAGGCAGAGGCAGGAGGATTGCTGAGTTCGAGGTTGCCTGGGCTACATAGTGAGCTCAGAGCCAGCCTGAACTACAGAGCGAGACCCTGTCTCAAAAAAAAAAAAAAATTAAAAAGCTTTCTTTTCCTGGTTTCCAGAACTACAAGTAGATTTCTCTGACTATGAACATGCCCAGACAGGAATAAAATGTTACGTTAGTGTTTAGATTTGGGAGAGATGCTATTCTGAGCAGGTGATGTCATCTCACTGCCGGGACAGTGCTTCTTGTCACTGACTGTGTCCACCAGAGACAGTGGGGCAATGACACATCACAGCTCTAGCCACCCCACATGTGCTCACAGGGGACAGCGCTCAACACGGATGTTTCTTTCCCTTACCTGCGATGTCGCCTCTTGACAGCACATAGCAGGTGTCACCTTCAAAGAAAAAGCTTCAGAGAAAGTGCCAGCAAAGCAGAAATCAGAAAAAATGGAACAAAACAATGAAACAGAACCAAAGGAAATTTGGGCTCCTTCCCCTCTCCCGGAGTAGGGCTCGTTTGGCTCCCTGTGTAGGATTTCTTCACCGCTCCTGAGTCTGGAGGCCTCCTCTCCCCCCAGACGGGCTGTCCCAGTCATGGGAGGGGCCGAGCAGCCTTCTTCCATTGTAAGGAACTGATGAATTTGTACATGGTTAGACAAGACACACCAAGAGGGCCTCAAAAATGAATCGGGGAGGTTTCCTACTCCAGGGTGGACCTGGAAAGACTTACCTCGGTTTATAATTTCTCTTACAGATATTTATTTCTTGGATTCATTCAAGATGATCCTTGGAGTGTGCAGTGGCCCGAAGTCCATGTTTCTTCACAGCTGCAGGTACAGACAGCCCACCCGGTCCATTACCTCCAATCTGCACCACGAAGTCACACCAAGCAGTGGCTGCTGCCCTTTGTTCTTATCCCTTTGTGTCATTGCTCTGATTTTATGCCTTTGCAATGAATTACACGTCCCCTCTTTCATCACCTCATCAGCCTTATTTCCACTCCAGGAGCACAGAGAAACCTGCAGCAAGAGAAAGCAGGTGCCTGTAAACTCGGCGTTCCTGGTTTAGAGAACAGACTTCCTCCCCTGGAGCAGACACCATGAAAGACTTTGGCAGTTGTTAAAGAAAATGTTTTCAAAGTAAATCAGCTTTTAGCCAGAAAGATGTCTTCTGAGCAGTAGCACAGGACACGTGTCACCCCACTACTAACAATTCCTGTCAACTCCCCGTTTTTGTAGCTGATAATGTCATCACAAGGGAGCTGATTGGAGAGGCTGCTTTTGTCTGCACGTTTAGCCCGCCA
This sequence comes from Thryonomys swinderianus, assembly GCA_004025085.1. Classification (NCBI taxonomy): domain Eukaryota; kingdom Metazoa; phylum Chordata; class Mammalia; order Rodentia; family Thryonomyidae; genus Thryonomys; species Thryonomys swinderianus. The sequence goes on from PVIC010029493.1 coordinate 8,193, forward strand.
GATCCCAGCCCTCCCTTCTTCATTTGGTTCAACCAGGAGGTGCTCCAGGGAAGAGACCTGTCTCACTGGTGATTGTGTATGTGGAGCCAGACAATGGCTGCTGGGTGAAGAAATGAACTCCCATCATCTTAAACCTCCACCATCATCAAGGCCATTCGAGAGGAGAAGGGCTAGAAACAGGCTTCCCTTAGAAGGGTAAGTAGGGGCTTAAGAAATCTGAGTGCTAGATACTCGTGTTGTATTATATGGAGCAGAGCCCGTGGTCTACCATGTTGGCCTGTGGTAACAACAGGACCGACTCGTGCCCATCAGTGTCCCTACCCAACAGCTTGGAAGTTCTTGTCAGTCTTATAAACTCAAAGCTTTGCCACAGGGAAGGGTCCCAGTTTTGCAGGTGGTTTTGCTGTGGGCAGATAGGAGCTGGTGAGGATCTGTATTGCAATCCCATTTCATTTTCCTCACCTCCTTTCTTAGCTGTGGAAAAAGAACACGGATGTCATTGCTATTTAGGTCTCATAAATGCTAATACCACAATATGTTGTACATGATGTAAAACAAATGCATTTACCTGTGATAATGCATTCATTTAATTTAGATGCTAAGTACACAATAGAGAATGTGATAAACAAGGTGCTGAATGATTAAAAATGAACACTTAATTTTTCTCAATTGTTCAAGGAGGAAATTAATGCTTTTTATAACGATCACTTCATTTGAGGTAAGCAAAAAGCCACTACTTCCTCCTAGCATACCATTTGTTCCATTCACTGTAATAAATTCAATTAGAGACCCAACTGCCATTTTGAAAACCATTCTGCCACCTAAACTTTTAGCCCACAGACAGCAAGTGCTCATGAAGATTTAGAGCTAGAAATAACCACAGTGGTAATTCTAGTTTAAAACCCATTATGGATCCAAGAAACACAAGGCAAAGCAGTTAAAGTAACCTGGTCACAGATGACATAGGGAACTAATGGCAGAGTCTGTGATGCATTTTAGGGGGAAACACTTAGAGAATAGATTTCCTCCCCTAGAGCAGACACCATGAAAGATTTTGGCAGTTGTTAAAGAAGACGTTTTCAAAGTAAATCAGCTCTTAGCCAGAAAGATATCTTCTGAGCAGTAGCACAGGACACATGTCTCAGTCACCTCTCTCAGGCCAACTAGCCATGCAAAGCTACTGGACCAGAAGCAATGGCTCGGACACGCCTCAGGAAGCAGGGACTTTGTTGGCCGCTGACACTCCTGAGAAGGGCTCCTCCGGGGGGAAGGGAATCTGCAGCCAGGCACCTGCAGCAGGAGATCTGATCTTCTTACGTCACGGGTCACGTGGGCTCCCCATGGCACCTAGGGTAGCTGAAGACTTCGCTCCAGTTCGTTCTGGGGGTTCGGGCTGCCTTGCCCCAGGGTCAGCTCCTTCGCACACACGTCTCACTCCTGAAGCAGCATTGGAAAGCTCGGGTCTGCGGGAGGTGAAGCCACAAGATGGTGCCTCAGCTTCCAAGGCCAGCTTGAGGGTCACCCAAGACGAAGTGCACTGAGGCAGATGTGGTGTGAATCTATTTCCAGCTCCCTGTGTGTCTGCATTTAGCCATCAGAAATTGAATAAAAGCTTAAGCTTAATCCTTATTTAACCAGAACTCAGCAGCCGGAGTGGCTATGAGGTCACAGAGAAAACAGCATCCTGAGGCTGACTAGAGTTAAATATTTCATCATGCATGGTGACCTTGACAGGCAGGTGAGCACAGAGAAAATAAACCCTTGGGAGAGAGCTGGGCGAGGAGCTGCCACCCAGAGGCTCATTTCCATCCCTCTTGGCTCCTGTGGTAGGTATCTCTTTAAGCATCAGCTGAATCCAGCCAGAGCACCAGTGAGGTAATGGAGCTTCCTCTGACCCTCCTAAAGGGGAATGAACAGGGGAAACATCTAGCATGGTGCAGGGGCCCTCACCTAGTAAATGCAACTTCCTGCCTTTCTTCAGTTTGCCTTTTTCTATGGTCTCTCTTTTTTTTTTAATCTTTATTGATATTTTAGAAAAAGGGGGGTGGACAAAGTTTAAGTCTATGGTCTCTCTTTTTTTTTAATGTATGCTCTGTCTTAGGGACCCCAGTGAGAGTGGGAAGCATATGGTAATGACATAGGTCAGTTGAGTAGGAAAATAATATGTGAAATGTTTTAGAATTTACTCAGGCCTCATGTCATGTCAGCAGCTATTCTAGATTCTCTGTCATAGCCACAGGTACCATAACTCGGATTCACGGGAGGCTGAAAAGTAAGCTCTGTGTTAGACTACCTTGCAGCCAGGGTCTGCGTGTGTCCTGGGACTGAATGAACAAATAGGCTGACTTGGGCGACGGCCGTGAGCCGTGAGAGCCACAGACCTCAGGCCAGGGCCGTGCTGTGTGTGCTGGAGCAAGCTGACCTCCCTGCTTGGGGTGGCGACGCTTCTGGGGAGCAGCGTGCAGAGATATAACTGCTAAATGACAGGAGCTGAGGGCAGTTGGTCCCTAAGACGTGAGACCTGGACCACACTGGGCATCTCCTAGCCAAATCTCATTCACTGGCACTCCCAGAAGTCCTCAAAGCTGATGACTTTCATTTCCTCTTTCTTGCGTTAGATAAAGTTTGCTCTATCATCTTCCACTGCTGAATCTTGAGAACACAGGCGCACAAGTCTAGGCTTCCACGGATCCAGCCAGTACTAGAAGACAGGCAGTGAGCAGCCATGAGATGCCGCAGTGAGCTGTTCACTTAAATTATTGTCTGTGCTTCATGGAAGGCAGGTTCCTGTGGTGGCCAGGACCAAGGCATGACGGATATTAGAACTTTGAGATGGATGGACTAGTCCTCGCTACTGGAAAGCCAAATGGAAAAGACGATGGAACTTAATGTTTTAAATTCTCGATTCAAGTCATGGTGGTAGACACCTTCTAAGAGGGCCCTGTTGACCCCCACCTATAAGTGTTCACCCCCCAAGTGGACAGCTCCTTGGATGAGGGCTGGAATTAGTGTCTCATATTAATACAAGTATGGAATATGGCAAAAGCGACAGGATGTCACTTCCAGGATTGGTCTATAAATAGACTGTGGCTTCATTTTGTGTGATCTTTTCCCTTTTGGGGGGTGGCACAACTGGAGGAAGCCAACTGACAGATCACGGGCCAGCCTTGTAAAGAATCTCATGTGGCAGCTGACCAAGACTGTCAACAGCTACATTGTTTCTAGTCAAGGAAATGATTATCAGTGAGGAAAAGAAAGCTTGGGAATTGACCCTGCCCCCTGCCCCAGTGAGGAAACCAGAATTCAGCCCTTAGCTTGACTGAAGCCTCACAGAAAACTTAAGGTAGAGCCTAAGCCACAAAAGTCTCCTTGGCAAAGGATACTTTGAGTCCTGTGGACAGGGGTCAATGAGTCTTCTCCCAGTCTCTCTAGTGTTTGTAAAGTCAACTTCTGGATGGCTTTCCTATCTCCAGCCCAGCAAAATACAGCAGCATGCCCATTAAAAATTATTACATCAACTAACCTAGAAGCCAGTTGTTATAATCTCCATTTAAATTCATGTTTTCTATCTGCTGTGCTTTTGCAAGGAACACAGTCCTGCAGTTATTCATGAAACCATTTTGTACAGGATTGCTTCTACTCAAAGAATTGATTTTCAATGAGCAAATGAAGGAAATAGGTTCATAAAGTTGTGTTTACGGTATGTTTACAGGTTTTATTTTTATTCAGGTACAATGAGACCAACAGGTCAGGAAATGACTTCTGTCACAAAGATGGGCCATTACAATTCCAAGCGTGGGAGCTTAGCTTAGTGTGGAGCGAGGGCACAGGATAGGGCCAGGGTCAGCAGAAAATGGAGGGAGTGAGGGGGCAACGTGACAGGAGCCTTCGTTGCTGATTCTGCAAGAAGGGACATGGGAGGCAGGTAAGCCACTCAGAACTGGTTAGTTAGAGCAGTTCCACTCTGGGCATAGGATCGTGCCTGGGGGGATCCTAAGAAGGTGTTTATCAGCGCCTCCTAGAAGAGGTAAATGCTCTGCCTGCTGTGTTTGTACATGAAAGAAAGCATGCTCCCCTTTCTCACTAGCTAGGCAGGTGTCCTTTACTATCTATAGGAATTAGCTCACTTTGGGAAGGGCTTTTCTCTGAGGGCAACAAGGTGCAGAGGTCAGTTCATCAGAATACAAAGAATAAAAGACATGGTTAATACAGGTGGAATTTGTTGCTCTTAGCATGCATCACTTTACTCAGAATGCCTTGGAGATAATAAAATTAGTATATGGAAGATTCAGTAATAGCAGTACTAAGGAAGACCTGGGAAGGTCTAACACCTGGGAAGAGTTTTCCTGCAGATTACAGGGTTTGCTCTTCCTTTACAGCCAGTATACAAAAGTCCAGGAACGAAGGGGTAGGACATGGAGTGGCTTCTCACACTATTGAAACTGATGTCCCATTTCCAAAATGTTCACTCTCTGTTCCCGTAACTCAGATAGTCCATGGAGAAAAAGAAGAAGAAGGGGAGAAGGAGAAAAAGTAGGAAAAGAAGACGAGGAAGAGGAAAAGGAAGAAGAAGAGGAGGAAGAGGAGAAGGAAGAGGCTCATACGCTCAGAGATAGCACTGGTTTGGGTGACCTAGAAGAGATTTCCATCAAGGCTTTTGTTCTCCGCATGTCATGGAATGAAAGTCAACAGAGGAAAGAATAATGGATCCCATGATCAGACCACAATGGAGTCACTGTCTAATGAAGACATGGACTAGTGTGACTGGACCAAGGAATGTTTCAAGATCCTCCTTGAGGTGCTATGTTGAGTTGTAAAATTAATGGACAGCTACAGAAACACCTGTAACCAAGACATTACAAAGACTGGACCATCCAGTCAAAGTTTTTGTCACTCAGTAGTCTATATCACGTCTACCAAATGAAGTGAGATCTGAGGGCAAAGAGAGAATGGAATGGATGGCAGAGGACAGAAATTATGAATGTGAAATGGAGCCTGTGATCAGTTGTAGAAACGGGCACTGAAAAACCAGGCCACATTTCCGCCATGCTTTTCTAATCCATGTCCCCCTACTGTTTCATAGAAGTACTATGATCATGAGTCAATTATTAATTTTTGTCCACAATAAAAAGATATTAGGTAGGAATCTTGCTAACTTAGAGAATGTAGGAACATCAGCAGACAAAAATTCAATGCCAATTAAACTAGAAGGACCCCTTTTCGAAATGTTGAGAGATTTTTCACTCATGTTACAGTTGGCTAAGCAGGACTGTTTTGATCTACAATAAGTAAGACGAACAGAAAACGAATCATGGGGACACTGCTCACCTTTCCTGTGTGTCTTCCTATAACAGAGGTGGTAACAGCTGATAGACACATTTCCAGACTGGTTGGATATGAGTGACTAACATGGTGGCTGCACACAAGCATTTGGGTTTTCTGTTATGTGTTATGATGGAGTTTGAGGCACCTAACATTTGCAACAGTAAAGATGTTTATATATACAAATATCATTCATGGCTTCTACCTTTGGCTTCCTAGATCTCCAAAACAATTACATTCAGAAACATTATGTCTTTTGGTAAACTGTTGTTTTCTGCTAAAGCTAGTTAGAATATTTTTCTACTAATATTTTTTCTATTAGCAAGAGAAATGTTCCATTCACACCAATTCTTCCAGTGACCCTCTGAGGAAGAGTCTGTTATTCCTATGGTGTCTTTTACAGATTAAAAAATGGGAGTGCAGGGTCCCCATTTTAGAACCAGGAAAGTGGGATTTGAATTTGAATAATTTAATTCCAAAAGCTCATAGTAGCATCTTCTGTATTATATATTTAAAAAATCTATCAGAGTGGTGTGGAAATAGAGGTAGTTAAGAGAAACATTTTTTAAAAATGGATCCTCAGAGTTTCAATGATTTCACTGTAGCTGAACTATGAGTGACAGATATGAGCTTCAAATACAAATTTATGGATTCAATTTCTGTATTCTGTTCACTATACATAAATAAATGGTTGGCTATGCTTATCTGAAAGTAAGAGATCTTGAAGGAATGCTGTATGCAAAGCTAGATGAAGGTGTGAAGATGAATGAGAGCAGACATGCATAAAAGAAAACGAAGTTAGGCATGGTGGTGCATACCTCTAGTCCCAGCACTCTGGAAGGCTGAGGCAGAAAGGTCACAAATTTCAGCCCAGTCTGGGTAACTTCATGAGATCCTTCCTCAAAATAAAAAAGGATTGGAGGTGAGTTCACTGTGAAGGCCCAGGGTTAATCCCAAGTATGGCAAAACAAACAAACAAGGTTTTAAATCCTTAGTTTGAGGCATGATGTTATGGGTTGGAGTATGCCCCAAAAGCCCGTGTGTTAAAGGTTTGGTCCCAAGCTTGGCCCCTTTGGGAACTGGTGGAAACTTTCCAAGGACCTAGTAGGAGAGCATAGGTCACTGAGTATGAGATCTTCAAGGAAACTTTGGGACACCAGCGCTTCCTTTTCCTACCTTTTGTCTTATGGCCATGAGGTGACTGTCTTCGCCCCCACACACACTCTCACCATAATGTATTATGCCTACCAGAGAAACAGAAGTAATAAGACCAACCAATCATGGACCAAAATCCCAAACACTTGGAGCCAAAACAAACCTTTCTTCTTTGTATGTTGGTTATTTCAGGTATTTTGTTATAGTAACAGAAACCTGGCTAAGATACATGGTTTGAGAACCATTATTATGGATTATAAGGCATTGTTATCATTACTTTCTCAAATTATCCAGATTGGCCATTATTCATCTCTCCAAAGTAGATTTATGCACTTGTAACATGTTCCTATTGTTTTTTAAGCTCTCCCTTGTTTTCTGGAACTCAGTGTTCCAGACTTACCTGTAATGTAATTTCCATTTCCCAGACCTGGAATCAGAATGGCATAGAAGTTTGGAG